>WHVE01000210.1:0-180858 GCA_015178995.1 Trichophaea hybrida
AAAAAGGCCACTCGGGAAGTAAAAACTCAACTGCCTGAAGGACTTACTTGCCATATTGGACGTAGCTTTCGAAGATAAAGACAAAGCTGCAACGGCCCAAAGGGGAACCCATGAGACTCCGACAACAAGACTGCGAATTCTCTCAGTGTTATGCAGAGTTCCAGAGAAACATAGCAGACGTTAGATGAACATGGAAGCACAGCTGGATGCCCTGCGGAATGGGACATCCAACCAGTTGAAGGACTGCCTACCACATACCGAATGCCAGAAGGTTTGATCGAATTTGTCAAACTGTGTTCCAAGGGGGACTTACACCTAAATGCTCCGAGCCGCAGACAGGGACTCAGGAAGATGGGGCGTGGGCTATAAGAAGTCCGAACCAAAGACCAACACCACATCGGCCCAGAATCAGCACCTACAGGATCAGTAGCAGGATACTTTGGCCCAGGTACCAAAGGCCTCTCAGCAGTCAAGGGGAATAACATAACTTCTGAGAAACGAAAGCGTCGAAGGCAATGAGGGTTATGCATATACTGTTGGGATTCAAGGCATTTTGCAGCAAGTTGTCCAAGGAAGTTGAAAGCAGTGTCAGGACAAGTACAGGTTGCGCCATTTAGAAAAGCATGGAATGAGCAAAGGGCAGATTCAGAACGTTGAGGAAAGGGAAAGAATGTTGTGTCAGGAAAGGTTTAGTCCAGTGCAATAAGAATGGCAATTGCACTGGAAAAGAATCACCGTGGTCAGTCAATGCTAGTTTTGGTATTTCGCAGTCTTCTATTCAAAGCCCAGAGATTCAACATTCTTCTATGGTAAACATGCACCTCGTGTGAAATATTCGCTGGATATTGAAGATCGTGAGATTCGTACCTACGCATTGATAGACTGCGGAGCTATTGGAATAGTATTTATTGACACAGATTTTGTTCGTAATCATCAGTTTAAAGAGAAGAAATTAAGGGATCCATGACAATTAGAAGTGATAGACGGAAGACCGATCGAATCAGGAACAATTAGCACCATGCATTCACTTGAGCGAGGAATATGTGAACATCAAGAACAACTACCTGCGTTTGTTTCAAATCTAGGCCATTATGCCATAGTGTTAGGATTACCATGGCTACTACTCCACGACGTCACGATCAAGTTCCAACAGTAAACGATTGGATTCGAATGCAGATAGTGTCAACAACATTGTCAACATCATTCGAGCGTATGGGGATGGGGCAAACATATGGAATCAATGGAGTCGGAGGAACCAAAGTTGAATATATATGCAATAGCAGCCGCCCTGTGTATGACACGCAATGAGATCAAAAAGCTGAAAGTATACGCAAACACCCTGTACGAAGTCAACAGAGCCCTGGAAGTAAAAGATCTTCAGAAAAAACCGCTGGAACAGTTAATACCAAAAGAATACCATGAGTTCCTCCCCCTTTTCGATAAAATAATCACTGAAAGATTACCTCCACCCAGACCATATGATTACAAGATTATACTGCAAGATGGCTTTATATCACCTTTCAGTTCAATTTGCAGCCTGTCAAGGAAACAGTTACAAGTCTTCAAAGAATGGATTGAAAAGAATCTGTCGAAACAATTCATTAGTTCATTGTCATCCCCATTCAAAGCACAGTATTGTTTGCATCCCAACCTAATGGAGGTCTACAATTATGTGTGGATTACTGCAGCGTTGACGACGGCATGCCCAAAAATCGATATTCATTACCTCAGATCCAGGAGTCAGTGTTAAGATTGTCGAAAGCCAAATGGTATACCCAATTGGACATCAGAGACGCTTATAATATGATCAGAATCGCTGAAGTTGACAAATCGAAGTCAGCTTGCAGAACCCGTTATGGATTGTTTGAATCCGTGGTTATGCCTTTTGGAATCACCAATGCATCAGTATTTTTTTAGAAGTGAATGAACAATACTCTTCGCCCGTGTTTGGATATCTTCTGCACAGAGTGTCTGGACGACATCCTTAATTTCAGTGATGAATTAATGGAACACAAGGAACATGTCTGAGCAATAATGACCAGGCCAAAGGAGGCAGGATTATACCTCACAGCGTAATAATGCCCGTTCCATCAGCAAGAAATCACATATTGAAATTGATAGTGTGGGTAAATGGAATGAAAATGTAGCCGGAAAAAGAAACAGCAGTGAAGGAATGGGAAGCGCCTAGAAAACTCAAGGAGGTTCAGGCATTCCTGGGGTTTTCCAACAGTTATCAAAGGTTTATATGGAATTATAACAGGGTAGTACAACCATTGACAAAACTTACGAAAAAGCTGATACTGTTTCACTGGGGCCCCGATCCAAAGATGGCGTTTGCGGAACTCAGGGAAGTGTTTACAATGGCACCAGTCCTGGCACATTTTGATTACGGAAATGAAATTGTCCTGGAATCAGACGCTTCACATTACATATCCACAGGGGCACTATCACAATACAACAATTAAGAAATCCTTCATCCAGTAGTGTTCTTTTGCATAATATATACACCTGTGGAGGTGAATTACATAATCTATGATCAAGCGTTGGCCGCCATTGTGAAAAGCCTGGAATTATGGATACCAGAAAGTGAAGGGTCAGTACAGACAATTAAAATACTGACGGACCACATGAACTTCAAGTACATTATGACAGTGTAACTACTCAACAGGAGACCAATCAGGTAGTCCGAATTCCCATACAGATGTAAATTCAAGATTATCTACCGCACAGAATGACAAGGTCAGAAGCCTGATGCATGCACCAGGACGCCACGAGACATTCCTCCGAAGGGGGGTGCAGAGAAAACCCAACCAATCATGTTGAAAACAGAAAATCTTGATGAGAAAGTGCGAAGGTGACTGGTGGTGGCATTCCCAGAGGAAGTTAATCAGGGAGATAACAAAGTCAATTCAGAGATGTTATGCAACTTTATTCAGAAAGTATGCAAGGATTGCCCACTCGACAGCAACGAAGGATTGTATATCAATATGGCCGATGTCACTGATGCGGACAAGGGCAAATTGATAAAAGAACATCACCATACACCAGCAGCCGTACATCCAGAATGAACCGAAACACTTGCACTCCTCAAGAGGAATCACCAGTGGCCGGGTATAAAAAAGGACATGGACAGGAATGCATGCAATTGTCATTTATACCAACTCAGCAAGGCAACCGATTCAAAGACCCACGGATGGATCAAAGCACTGGAAATGCTCCAACAACCATGGAACGATCAGAGTATAGATTTTGTGGAAGGGTTACTGGATAGTGAGCGGTTCAATTCTATATGAGTGGTGGTCGACAGGTTGTCTAAGATGAAGTATTTGTTCCTGTGTCGAGACAATACAAATGGGAGTAAGCTGGGTGAAATGTTTATACGAGAGGTGTTCAAGTTGCATGGCTTACTGCATACCATTGATTCAGACAGAGGCCACCAGTTCGCATCGGAATTTTGGAGAGAGGTATGTGAGACACTTGCAGTTGAACTGAGGTTATCAAGAGCATTTCATCCACAAACTGACAGTCAAATGGAGCGAATGATCACCATTATGGAACAGTATTTGAGAGCCTTGGTGAAATATCAACAGGACGACTGGACAGGCTGGCAACCGACGGCAGAATTCATGTCAAGCAATCCCGTTTTGGAAACCAGAGAATGCTCACCATTTTTCGGTATTTAGGGGTTTCACCCAAGAATAACGATCAGCCAACACCCGTTCAAAATGGTAACAATATCAGGAAAGTACACTCCAATATCCTCTTGCACAAGGTGCATGAAATCTTCGAATAGATGAAAGCTGAAATGACTCAGGCACAGTCAATTTAAGAGGAACAAGCAGATAAGTACGGTCGAGAAGTAGTGGAAATGAATGCAGGGAACAACCTATGGATGGACTCCAGGAATATTACACAACCAAGACCGAGCAAGAAGTTGGACTGGCAATGTCTGGGACAATACCAAATCAAAGAAGTTGTTAGTGCCTGGGCCTATCGATTGAACCTCCCCAAAGACTTCCACATCCACCCGGTACAAACAAAATCCTGCTTAAGTAAAGCTTCAGAGGATCCACTTCCAGGACAACTCAAATCACCATCACCACCAGTAATTATGGACAGAGCAGAGGAGAACGAAGTCGGGCATGACGAAGATTCCAGAGTCTGTCGGTACCATTTGGAATACCTGGCCAAGTGGATGAATTACAATGGAAGGAGCTAGGAACTGGGAGTCAATATGGATGGACTTCATGCTATCGACGTTTTCCATAGAAAACAACCTGGCAAGCCCAGACCAACAACCTCGTAGGTACTGGGATTATGGGAGGGGGAGCTGCTGCCACTGTTGTGTCGAGTGAGGATAGAGGCAGCAGTGATCATTGGGGGAGTGTATATAGAGAATACGTGACACAAGGAAGGAGTCAGGTATTGTAAGGAAGCAATCAGGTATTGTAAGGAAGAATTAGGATTGAACAGATGCATTGTAGATATGGCGTGATGGTTATGATGTCATTCATTGATTGGGAGGGTTGCATACAGTGTTGGGTGTGGATGGAATGTATTTTGCAACAAGTGAGTTAAGGTGATGACAGTCGCGATAGCTGTACATCAGGATGACGGATATGCGGAGGATAGGTTGGTTTTTTACTCATTCTCTAGTCATTAAAAAACCAATAGTTTTGGCACCAGCGTTTGTTCACTTCTGTGATTCCGGATTTCGAGTCTCATGTCTTGTTTGCAACTCTTGCAATTCCGAATTTGAGTTTGGTTGTATAACGTCTAGAACCTTGAGCCACAAAAACCCTGACAGTTTGGCCTTAATCGAACCACTTGAGCGAATGCCTGTCATTGTTCATTTAATACCCAAAACTTTTGTATAATAACTGCATGATTTGCTGTAGTTAAATTACTGTCTGTGCCACCAACCATTGGAGTTGTAATACATGCTGAGGTATTGCAATAATCTTTGAATTGCAGCTCGATGTCGATCCACTGTTGCAAGTCCATCTTAGCGTACATCCAGAAGTTATTGACATAGTCACCAAAATAATTGAGGTTTGCTCAAGTTATCCATTTCCCACCAACTCTGAATCCTCTTGCCTTTAACATTCCTGTCCTCCGTATTCCCCAAGACCAAAGACAAACAGACCAATCTCCACCGGGGCACCCAGTAGGCACCTCCCACACCTTCTGATATATATTGATTTATAAGTTGCTGTAGAGTTTGTTGTTCTGCTGTGGTCCATGTTAGGTTGACAATATGCTCCTTTACCTTAGGTATCTCTACCCACTGTTCTCCATCAGCTGGATTCGACTCTGACCTCCTCCGGATAGTCCATGGAATGGCAATCCATAAAACCTCATCTGATGCAGCCTTTTGAGCCGTGCCATCTTCAGACTTGATGTCTTGGGTCAAACTGCAAAAGGCAGCATACAGTGCGTCCACACCATGCAGCTCCATTACTGTTGCCTCTTCAGGTCACAGCGGCATGCCAGAAAACAGCCATATTGTCTGATTAACCCAATCATTGCCCATGTGGTACACTGGTGTCGCTGTCACCTACATTTTAAATGTGATCTAGGCTTCTACAGCAACAATCCATTTCTGAGATTCATGTTCTTTGTACCAGTGCGATTCGTCAAAGATCGCAAAGCTCCAAGCACACTTGGTACGATACCTCAGACTGTCACAGTTGTGCCACGTAAGGATCGGAGAGGGAGGATGAATGGATGAAGGAGTAACGGGATGACGATAGGAAACAGGTTTTGTTGGAAGGAAACAGGTTTTGTTGGAAGGAAACAGGTTTGTTGGTCATATTGTAAATATGGCGTGATAGATACGGCATGAGCGGTGGTTTGAAAGGGTTGCGTACATAGTTTGGTGAAGTTGGGATGTATATCGGAACAAGTGGGTAAACGTGACAATGGTCGTTTTAGCTGTATATAAGGGTGATGGATTTGCGGAGGATTGGTTTGTTCTTCACTCCATCTCTAGTCTACAAACAATCAATATCTTCCGCACCAATCCTTGTTCACTTCTGTGATTCCGAATTTCGAGTCTCAAGTTTGTTACGCAGTACCCGCGTTCACTGCACCCTCTTGTTTCGTTTTTATAACCCCAAGATCTCCGAGCCTTGAAACCCTGACAGAAGAACCAGTCTACAATCGATTCTACCGGTTATAATTCAGTATATGTGCCGCTATTTTTACCAAAACAGTTGCTTCTTCTGCCACAGACCCTGCAACTCCCTTTGTTCTGTGTTTAAATCAGTTGGAAACTTTTAAAACAAACTCACAGTAAACAGCTTTTGGAGACACTCCTGCATTGTGTGCCTGTGGAAACATCAACGCCAAGGATCCACGCTGTATTAAATGCCAGCTTACGACAGCAACGAATCTCAACAATCCCGAATTAATTTCTTCAACCTAGCGGAGAAACCATCAACCTCTTTGAACAAGAACCATTGAACGCTTTCGATAGCATCGACGCTATCATCCTCGAAACCACAGAACCCCTTGAAGCATAACTTTGGGACGAACCACAAGCAGTATCCCCCTGGAATAGCTACTGGACGGAAGCTGCAAGAAACGGAGGAGGACTCCAAATCGACGATCCAGTATTCTAAAATTTCTGGACGAAATATTACGGAATGCACGTGAACTGTCAGCACGAAGAATCGTGCCACTGCGAACATGACTGCGGAGGCACCCATATGGCAATCGGACAGGCAGTAGACGCCCAATCCACGAAATCAGACTCCACGAAATCAGAATCCTCCATCAAGCCAACACAGAAGGACAAAGAAAGCCAAATCTCATTGGCGGATTACAATGAGCGGGAAGCAAATAAGGGAAAGGCAGTAGATTGACAATTACACCCAGTCCCTCTACCAACCATGCTAATCATCGTAACAACACCCAGCAAACACGAGGTGTTCTTCTGGTAGATGGTCAACACATTCTTAGAAGCAGAAATCAAAGCAGCAGTTCAACAAATCCAAGTGAACATAGACCAGGTGGAAGACAGCCTGAACTGAAAAACTCGGTCTAAATTCACAGCTACAAACCTCCTCACAGCAGCCTCCCAACACCAACGTCAGGATGTCAGAAGGCTACCCAAAATCAACCCACAATATTTCGTTCACCAAAGAATTACAAACAGAGCAGGAAAATGTGACAACCAAAGATATAGAAACAATAAACGAAGCACAGCTCAGGGATCACATCCGAGACATCAACCGAGGGCTGACAGCGCTGGCCCAACTTCCGACGACCAGCACATAGAACGAATTGCTAAAGGAATGGCAATCTGTGAAGAATGCGGAAGCACGAATATCAGATTTGTTGGTACAAGGGGCAGTAGTTGTACAAGAAAGGAACAATCTGAAGCAGGAATCAGAGCTTACGCAACAAGCAGCGACAACTATGGAAACACCAGACACATGCAATCATGGGGATCTGCAAGAAGAAGTCCGGATTCTAAAACAAACACTGGAAGAAGCAAATCCAGACCTGGGGGAACTAAAACAAGACCTGGAAGATGCTCAGGCTCAGATGGAGAAATTTAGGGACCTGGCGGATGAAAATCAACAACAGGTAATCAGGATTCTGAACTTGATAGAAGGAAGGATGGGAGAAACAGGAGAAAGGATAGCAAAGGAAGAGCGAGAAGAGAAGGTAAATGATATTATCAGCTTTTAAGTGGAAGATAGGAAGGAACTTCGAGGGTGGAAGGTGCAATTGGCATTGAGGATAGCAGGAAAACCAAAGGCATTCAGCAACGGACGGAAAAAGCGGAGGTTCGCGGTGGGATGCCTCAAAGGAGTAGCGCTGGCACAGTTAATGCCACACTGGGACGAAATCCCAGGGGAAGTCAAGATCGATACCCTGAAAGACCTAGTTGACCTGCTGGATATAGCATTCGGAGATCAAGACAGAGCGGCAATGGCGAAGAGGGAACTCTCGAAACTCAGGCAACGAGACCGCGAATGCCCCCAGTACTACTCAGAATTCCAACAATACGTAGTATATACCAAATGGCATGATGATGCCCTGTTGGACGCACTATGACAAGGACTGTCGAACGAGCTCAAAGACTCCCTGCAACATATTGAGGAGCCAGAAAGCATGATCGAATTCCTCAAAATGGTGTCAAAGAGAGACCCAGAGCTCAGGAGAAGAGCAGCGGAAAAGAAATCTGGGAAATAGGATGAATATAAGCAATCCGATTCACTGACCAACACCACATCCGCCCCAGATTCGGCACCTGCAGGATCCGTTGCATGGTATCATGGCCCCACTCCAATGGATCTGTCAGCTGTAAAAGGAAAGAAGATTACACCTGAGGAAAGGAAGAGGCGAAGGGAAGGCGGATTATGCATGTACTGTGGAGATAGCAGACACTTCGCGGTATCATGCCCAAGGAAATTGAAAGCAGCGTCAGAACAAACGGATGTGTCACCGTTCAAGAAGGCCCCAAATGAGGAGGATGCAGATTCGACAGCAGGGAAAAGAAAAGGAAAGGAAGTGGAATCACAAAAAGTTTAGTCCAGTGCAATAAGGATGGCAATTGTACTGGAAACGTATCTTCTTTGTCAGTCAATGCTAGTTTCGGTATTTGGCAGTTTTCTATATCAAGCGCAGAAATAAAAATGTCTTCTATGGAAAGCAAACATCTCGTCATGAAATGCTTGCTGAAAATAGAAGCTAAAATCATTGATACCCACGCGATAATTGACTGCGGAGCTACTGGAATAGCATTCATTGAAAAAGATTTCGTCCGCCATCATAAGCTAAAAGAAAAAGAATTAAAAGAATCAAGGGAACTGGAAGTTATAGATGGAAGACCCGTCGAATCAGGAACAATTTCCACCATGGCTAAACAAGACTTAGGCATACCCGGACATCAGGGGCAATTACCAGCATTCGTTACGAAACTCGGACACTATCCAATCCTACTTGGATTACCATCGCTACAACTTCACAATGTTACAGTCAAACACCAAAAGAAAAGAATAGGATTCGAAAGCGATTACTGCCAGAAGCATTGCCAACATCACTCGAGCGTATGGGTATGGGGTAATCATATGGAAACTATGGAATCCGATAGGCCAAAACTGGACATATGTGCTATAGCAGCAGCTCCATTTATGAGACACAATAGGAAGAAAAAACTCAAGACATATGCGGTAACCTTATACGAAATCAACACAGCCCTGGAAATTAAGGATCTTCAAGAAAAACCACTTGAGCAGTTAATTCCCAAGGAATATAATGAGTTTCTCCCCCTCTTTGATAAAGTAATCGCGGAAAGACTACCACCACATACACCATACGATCACAAGGTCACGCTTCAAGAAGGTTTCACTCCACCTTTCGGACCAATATACAGCCAGTCAAGAGCAGAACTTCAGGTCGTAAAAGAATGGATCGAAAAGAACTTGTCAAAAGGATTCATCAGGTCGTCATCATCACCATGTGGAGCGCAGGTAATATTCACACCGAAACCAAATAGAGGCTTACAACTGTGTGTGGATTATCGAGGACTCAACGAAGAAACGATAAAGAATCGACATCCATTACCATTGATCCAGGACACTCTGTTGAGATTATCGAAAGCAAAATGGTACACCAAATTGGACGTCCGAGATGCGTACAATATGATCTGAATAGCAGAGGGAGACCAGTGGAAAACAGCGTTTAGAACCTGTTACGGCCTATTCGAATCTCTGGTTATGCCCTTCACACTCACCAACGCACCAGCTAGCTTTCAGGAGTTCATCAATGACACCCTTCAACAGCTTTTGGACATCATCTGCATGGCGTTGCAGGAGGACATCCTTATCTATAGCCATATTTTGAAGGAGCATAAGGAACACGTTCGAGCAATCATGACAATGTTAAAGGAAGCCGGGTTTATTTGAAAGCAGAAAAATGCGAATTCCATCAACAAGAAGTGAAGTATCTGGGATTGATAGTCTGGGTAAACGGAATCAAGATGCATCCAGAAAAGGTTACGGCAGTTAAGGAGTGGAAAGCACCCGGAAAACTTAAAGAGGTTCAAGCATTTTTTGTATGCGCCAACTTCTATCGAAGGTTCATAAGGAATGATAGCAGGGTGGTCCAACCATTAACAAAACTCACAAAAAGCTGGTACCTTTCCACTCGGGCCCCGAGCCAAAGAGGGCATTTGTCGAATTGAAGGAAGCATTTACAACAGCACCGGTCCTAGTACACTTCGACTATGAAGAGGAAATCATCCTGGAAACTGACGCATCGAGTTACGTATCTGTGGGAGTATTGTCACAATACGACGACCAAGGAATCCTTCATCCAGCACCATTCTTTGCAAAGAAACACACACCAGCAGAAGAAATTTATGAAATCTACAATCAAGAGCTGGGAGCAATCGTTAAAAGCCTGGAACAATCGAGACCGGAATGCGAAGAATCAGTACATCCCATTGAAATACTGACAGACCACAAGATTCTCAAATACTTAATGACGTCAAAGCTACTGAATCGAAGGCAAAGAAGATGGTCCGAATTTCTATCGAGATGCAAGTTCAAGATTATATACCGTCCGGGAAAACAGGGACAGAAGCCCGATGCACTCACCAGAATGCCAGGAGACATTCGTCCGAAGGGGGGGGCAGAAAAAACCCAACAAACCGTGTTGAAGACAGAAAATCTTGACCAAAGAATACAGAAAGGACTGGTGGTAGCGTTTACAGAAGTGGTCAGTCGAGAAACAGACGAAGTTAGTTCAGAGGAGTTGTGGAACTGAATTCAAAATGTGTGCAAGGACTGCCCGTTCGATAGCAGCGAAGAACTATGTGTCAACGGCACGGAAATCGTCATTACAGAAACCGCAAAGAAACTTCAACTGATAAAGGAACCTCACGACGCACCAGCAGCAGGACACCCAGGACGAGCAAAAACCCTCGAACTTCTTAAAAGAAATCATCAATGGCCAGGTATAAGAAAGGACGTGGATGGGTATGTACGGAACTGTCACGTATGTCAACGCAGCATGGCAACTCATCAAAAGATCCATGGATGGCTCAAACTATTAGAAGTACCGCAACAACCATGGAAGGACCTGGGTATGGATTTCGTAGTAGGACTACCAGAAAGCGGGGGTTACAATGCTATATGGGTAGTAGTGGACAGGCTGTGAAAAATGAAGCATCAAGTACCATGTCGAGACGATACAGATGAAAGGAAACTGGTGGAAATGTTTATGCAAGAAGTGTTTAAATTGCACGGTTTACCGGACACAATAGTATCGGACAGAGGACCTCAATTCGCTTCGGAATTCTGGAGACACATCTGCGAAAGACTGGGAATCGAATGAACACTTTGAACCGCATTTCACCCACAGACCGATGGCCAAACGGCACGAATGAACGCCATTATGGAACAATACCTCAAAGCCTTTGTCAATTATCAACAAAATGACTGGACACAGTGGCTACCAATGGCAGAGTTCACGTCCAATAATCATACCTTGGAAACAACGGGATGCTCACCATTCTTCGGCAATTACGGATTTCACCCAAAAATGACCTACAGGCAACACCCGATGCAGAACGGAAATGACATCAGGGAAGTAAACGCCAACACCATCTCGCAGAAAATGACCCATATCTTACAACACATGAAGGCCGAAATGACTTGAGCACAAGATATTCAAGCGGAGCAAGCGGACAAGCACCGACGAGAGGGAGTACAGATGAAGGTTGGGGATAGAGTCTGGATGGATGCCAGAAACATTACAACATCACGACCAAGCAAGAAGCTTGACTGGAAACATTTAGGACCCTATAGGATTACAGAGGTTGTCAGCCCATGGTCCTATCGTTTACAACTACGCAAGGACCATCATATCCATCCATTACAACGAATCTCCCGTTTGAGCAAAGTTTTGGAGGACCCTTAACCAGGACAAATTGCACCCGCTCCGCCGGTAGTCGTTGTGGATGAAGAAGAAGAATACAAAGTGGAATTTGTTGACAATTCGAGGATGTTTCGACGACAATTGCAGTACCTAGTCAAATGGAAAGACTACGACGAAGAAGCTGGGAACCGGCAACAAATGTGGACGGACTTCAGGCCATCAATACATTACACGCAGAACAACCTGGCAAACCCGAATCCACAGCCACGTAGGAACTCGGCTTATGGGAGGGGGAGCTATTGTCACGCTTGTGCCAAGTAAGGATCGGATAGGGACGATGAATTGATGAAGGAGTTACGGGATGACGATAGGAATCAGGTTTTGTTGGAAGGAAACAGGTTGTGTTGGAAGGAAACAGGTTTGTCGGTCGTATTGTCAATATGGCGTAATGATTACGGCATGAGCGGTGGTTTGAAAGGGTTGCGTACATAGTTTGGTGAAGTTGGGATGTATATCGGAACGAGTGGGTAATGGTTACAACGGTCGCATTACCTGTATATAAGGGCGATGGATTTGCGGAGGATAGGTTTGTTCGTCACTTGTTCTCTAGTTTACAAAACAATCAATAGCTTCGGCACCAACCTATGTTCACTTCTGTGATTCCGGATTTCGATTGTCTAGTTTGTTACGCAGTACCCGCGATTACTGCGCCCTCTTGTTTGGTTTTTATAACCCCTAGTACTCCGAGCCTTGAAACCCTGACACTGACAAATTGGTTTTGCACATGCCATTAATGTATTGTATGATATGACATGCATGTACCACTTTCATTCCAGCTGGTTGACAGAGGCGTTCAAATCTTCATTCGTAATGTTGGAATGGTTTGGCTCTAACAGATCGATTATAGTGAAATGCATGTTGTAGGACATGTCTTTTATGACACTTTGAATCATGTGCAAATTGCAGGGAGGATGACTATTGGGAGTTGTTTGTGGGCCGATACCAGTCATGGATCACCATAGAACGGTGTGGTCTTGATCATCAACAGTCGGTGCAGTACTGGATTCTGCGTTGTTCATTGGTAACAACTCCAGGCCTTTGGCAGGACTGCTGGATACTTGTTCTGCGCTTGATTCATCCATTCAATCAGAGTTTGACCCCAAAAAATTGACAAAGGCTGTCCAAAAACCAGTTTCTCATTCTGCAATTTGCCAAAAATGGTGGCAACAAGAAACATATTGGTCTTTCCAAGGCCCATCTCATCTGCATGGAGTATTCTGGGGTTCGCAGCATTCAAGACTCTTCTTCTCACGATGAACCAAATGGCCCAGATTTCATGCTCCAGACATGTTACCAGTAGACCAGGAACTCTATCGTTCAATAACTGAAGCACTGAGAATGCACCCAGAAGCTTTACAGCTTCCTCGAAACACTTATGTTCAAACTCATTGTTGGCTGTATTTAGTATGGTACTCCAACCTGATATGTTGTTATTTGATACATCATCCAAACACGAGATGTGCTCCAGGGCCTCTTCGGTCTCGGGGTAGTCTTCTGTCATTATGTCTGGGATGACTTCAGTAGTCAGTTGTTTTGATGGACTCAGACGGCGGTGCCGGTACACCTAACAAATTGCATACATTCGGTTAGGATTACATCCACAAGTGGAGGCATAATTAGTATATGATTTCAATGCATTTCTGTTTTATTTACTGTAATCCACTAACCTATTTTTATCCAGTTGCAGATTGCTCTATTGTAGTCTCGACCATGGTTGTTATAAGGGTATTGCCCACCTCTTGCTTAATTTTGTTTTACCACACAGACACTTGATGTGTGATCAGACCTGACCAGTAGATATACAATATCTCAATGCACCCAGCATTCATGAACCACTGTATGGAATTTCGGAAATTATTGAAGTGGAAAACAACAATTGCCATTGACTCACCAAGTGCCACCGGTGTTCATTTTGAATTTTCAGGCAAACATGATATCGATATTAAATAGAACCATGACTAGCTATCCCATATCAGCTGCAATACAACTAATATCAATATGTCATATTAATTAGAGTACAATTGAAGTTATTGGGTGGCAGACTGCAGATATTTTCAAATGATATTTCAAATCAATTCGACACCAACAATCAGTTTTCATGGGTACTAGTGAAAATAAACATATGAATCACCAATTCAGTGAAAAGATAATATATTACTGATTGGTCGTTTGGTACAATAATGATATTTGAATTTACAACAATTGGTGTTTGCAGTTGAATTCCACAAAAGAGCAAATGAACCCTTGTTCAGCATTATAGACTGCATTTTGTCAAGATATATATGCAATCAAGGACAATCTATTGTACAGAATGTGTGCTCTGCAATGAGCCTCAACCGAGTATCAACAGCAGCTTATAATACCGCTCATAAAGCAAATGAACGCCTGTGCAGCAGTATGGGCTGTATTTCAAAAAAATATATTCGATCGAGGACTATCTATAGTGCAGTATCAATGCTCCAAAATGAGCTTCAACAGCATGTCAATAGCAGCTTAAAATGCGGTTCAAAAGGCAAACGAATTTGATTCCAGTAGTATTGACTGTCTTTCGTCAAGATATATTCAATTCAGGACCACCTATTGTATACTATAAATGCTCTGAAATGAGCGTGAACAGAGCGTCAACAGTTTTCAGTTCAGTGGATTACAGTTGGATATAGTCGCATTTGTGGAAATAATCGAACAGGATGTTTGGACTGACTTTATTGACAGATAATCATTGTGCAGTACTTCTGAGGTGGCAATGAGTGGGACCACAATTCTGTTTACAAAGCCATTATACATGTTAACTACTGTGGGATCAATTATAATGACCGTCTTTCAATTAAATAAAGCATATCTATTGTGCAGTTTGATCGCTCTGAAATGTGCATCAACATAGCATCAACAGAGCATCAACAGCGCATCAACAGTGGCTTAAAATGCGGCTCAAAAACCCAATACATCCTTATTCAGTAGTTTTAACCGCCTTTGGTTAGAATTTATTCGATCTATGGCAAACTATTGTGCAGTATGAATGCCCTAAAATCATCGTCAACGGAGCATCAATGCTTTTCAGTTCAGTACATTAGTATTGGATTGAGTTGGATTTGTTGAAATAATCAAATTTGATGTTTTGACTGACATTATTGACTGATGATGATTGGGCAGTGCTTCTGATGTATGGAAGAGGGAAAACCAATTCTATTTGCAATATCATTATACATTACATATATGTGGAACCAATTATAATGCCAGTCTTTCCATTGAATATAGTTCAGCTATTGTGCAGTATGATTGCTTTAAAATGAACATCAACAGAGCTTTAACAGCAGCTTAATATGCAGCTCAAAAACCTAATCCTGCCTTTGTCAACAGTTTGGACTGCTTTTCGTCAGGATTTATTCAATCTAGGGCAAACTATTGTACAGTATGAATGCCCTAAAATGAGTATCAACAAATAGTTATTGGGCAGTGCTTCTCACGTACAAACGAGAGAAACTCCAATTCTGTTTGCGAAATTGTTATACATTACATTCAAGTGCAATCTATCATGATATCAGTCTTTCCATTGGATAGAGCATAGCCATTGTGCTGTATGTTTGCTCTAATATAGACGTCGTCAGAGCGTCATCAGCAACTAATCATACGGCTCAAAAACTAAATCCATCCTGTTTCAACTGTTGTGACTGCCTTTCATCACAATTTATTCAATTTTAGGCAAACTATTGTACAGTATGAATGCGTGCAAATGAGTGTCAACCAAGTGTCAACTGATTTCAGTTCAGCATATTATTATTCGGTAGAGTTGCATATGTTGAAATGAATGAATTGGATATGTTGACACCCTTTATCGACATATAATTATTGTTCAGTGCTTCTGACTGACAAAAGAGAGGAACCCCAATTATGTTTGCAAAATCGTTATGTATCACATTCATGTGCAATCCATTATAATGCCAGTCTTTCCATTAGATATAGTTTAGTTATTGTGCATTATGATTGTTCCAAAATAAGCATCAACCGAGCGTCAACAGCAGCTTAAAATGGGGCTCAACAACCAAATCAATCCTTTTGCAACAGTTTTGACTGCCTTTTATCAGAATTTGATCAATCTAGGGCAAACTATTGTACAGTATGAATGCCTTGAAATGACCATCAATGAAGTGTCAACTCTTTTTAGTTCTGCGAATTATTTTTGGATAGAGTCGCATGTGTTGAAATAATCAAATTGGATGTTTGGACTGCCTTTATCAACAAATAGTTGTTGTGCAGTGCGTGTGATATACAAAAGAGAGGAACCCCGATTATGTTTGCAAAATGATTATTCATTACATTTATGTGGAATTGATAATGATGACAGTCTTTCAATTGGATATAGCATATATATTGTGCAATATGATTGCTCTGAAATGAGTGTCAACAAAGTGTCATCTGCGGCTTAAAATGCAATTCAAAAACTACTGTCATCATTTCGCAGCAGAATTGACCGCCATTCATCAAAATTTTTTGAATCTAGGACAGACTTTTGTTCAGTATTAATGCTGTATAAGGAGTGTCAACGGAGCGTCAACGTACTTCAGTTCAGCAAACTATCCTTGGGTAGAGTCACATTTGCTGAAATGATCAAATTGGATGTTTTGACTGACTTCGTTGGCAGACTATCATTTTACAGTGCATTTGAGATACCAAAGCATGGAACCACAATTTTTTTCACAAATTCATTTTTCATTACAATTCATAGGCAATCAATTTTATATACAGTCTTTCCATTAGGTATAGCATAGCTATTGTGCAGTATGATTGCTCTAAAATGAGCATCATCAGAGTTTCAACGGAGGCTTAAAATGTGGCTCAAAAAGAAAATAAACACATTTGCAGCTGGGTTGACTGCCATTCGTCAAGATAAATTCAATTTTGGACAATTTATGGTACTGTATGAATACTCTAAAATAAGCATCAACAGAGCGTCAATGCTTTTCAATTCAGCAGACTATTATCTGGTATGGTTGCATTCTTGGAAATAAGTAAATTGGATGTTTAAACTGACATTATCGGCAAATGGTTAGGAAGATGTGTGGCAACGATGATCCAACATAAGTGTCTACAGAGCGTCAACGCATTTGAGTACACTATCATATTTAAATATTCAATCGGAGTTTGCTGACCATACCAATCTGTCATATTGTCTGACCTTGTAGTTCAAGGGTGACGATACAGTATGGCAAGACCGTTCTTAAATAAGCGTCAATGACTGTCAACAGCGGCTTAAAATGTGGCATGAATTGAGCATCAACTCTCTGCAGATCACCACTTTATGATTGTGAATGAGCACATGTGATAAAAGCGTTGATTCAATTATAACAACCTACTTTTCACAACAATTGTTTGAGTTCTTGTATTGTATGAATGATCTGCAATGAACATCAACAGAGTGTCAACAGTGGCTTAAAGTACATCTCAAAAAGCCAATGAATCATTTTGCCACAGTATTGACTGTCTTTGGCCAAAATAGATCCCATCTTAAACAATTTTTTGCTCAGTATGAATGCTGTCAAATGAGCATCATTGGAGTGTCAATGCTTTTCAGTTGAGCAGACAATTATTGGGTATGGTCACATGGGTTGAAATAATGATATGGGATATTACCATTGGCTTTATTTGTATATAATGATCGAACAGTAGTTCTGCAATACCACAGAGTCATTTCACCAACCTGTTGACAAATGCGTTAAACATTATGATTTATCTGAAAAATGTTATTAAAAGATTCTTTTCAAGAGAAAGAACTTCGCTTTATCCATAAGTGAGCATTCCGATATGGATGCCAAAAGAGTAACAATACTGTCAAGTTCACCACAATAGTATTAGATACATACAAAAGTTTCCGATCGCATTTGAAAATACATGCAAAAGTTGAATTTTTGACTGTCATGGTGTTAGGATTGATAATTAACAATCAACTGAATGAACTAGTGATGACTTAAGAAAAGCAAACCCGAAATGCGAAACCGGAGATGGAACCCACCCGGTCTAATTGAACCTGGCAAAATGGCAGGGTTGACCAGTTCGGTTCCAGGTTTGAAACCGGACATTTCATACAATTCGCGTTTAGTTTTGTTCCAACCCGGACCAAAGCCGGGTAACACAGATTAGTTGCTAACACTACCAATGTATGACAATGATAATTCCCTCCGGATAATGGTGCTGCCATCCTGAGATATGCAACTGGCCATTATCATAAAGCTTGAGTTCTCCAGTATGGGATGATTCACCTTGGCCTTTGTCACTTGGCGCTCTGTTCAATCATTCGTTGCCGATCACTTCTGGTTTTTATTTCCCATCGTTTTTGCCTAGATTGCATTTGTAACGTCGCTCAAAACCATATCGACCTACTGATGTCTTGTCCACTCAGAATTATCCAAAATGGTCAATGGCATCCATTGATTATAAGTCTCAATAAAGTCGGCCACAGCTGCCACCAAGTGCAGTATTCCATGGTGTTGCAGTTGTAGTCTATTCGAACAAGGAATCATTCCTGTATGCATTGTTTTGACCAAACCGGTTACAAATAATTTTTTCAATCTGTTGAATGTGGAGGATGTCTCATACATTTGAGTGGCAAGGTTTTTGTCTCTGAAAAACGCGGTACTAAGACTGGGTTGCCTGGTACCATCGTGGGTGGGAAATTGTTCAGTCATCCCTAAAACATCACCAGTATTTTCACACTCATCAAATGATATTTTGGGAAGGGGTGGCTGCTCAGCAATCTTTTCCATATCTGTTTTGTGAATGGGGGGAGGGGTAACAAACCGCTTTATTGGTAGGGGAATCGGTTTTCCAGAGGTGTTACATCGAGGTTGGGATTCAGGTGAAAGCTCTTCTGAAAGTGGCGGAGTGTGATTTGGGTGTAGTTGAGAATGAATTGGCGTGACGGAGTATTGCTGACAACACCATCAGGGTGGAAGAGTTATTGACTGATTGGTTCATTGCCGTACAAGAGTCTTCCGCGGTGGAGGATAAGTTGAACATGTATAAGGGTTCTTGGGGTGATGCTTGTATCCAGTCTGCCAATAAGGAAGGTTTGGCAAGCCTTGGGATTACCGGGAGTTCAGCTGGGGATAAGAATACTGCTGAGTGCCCCGGATTTGGTGCTGGGAGTTAGGCTGGTGACAAAGGTACTGTGGCGGGCTTTTGGTGTTTGGCTGGGAATGAATGAAAAGCGGCAGGCTTTGGGAGTTCTGCTGCTGAGGGTAAGGCGGCATACCTTGTGTGGTTGGCTGGAGAGGAAGGAAGAGTGGTGTGCCTTGCGAGTTCTGCTGGTGGGAGTCCTGCGGAGTGCTTTGAAAGCATTGCTGTCGGTGGTATCGCGGCACACCATGTGAGTTCTGCTGTTGTTTGTATGGCAGGGCACCATGGGAGTTCGGCTGAGAAAGATAGTGCTGCGGCACATCTTGGGTGATTGGCTGGGGTGGTTGGAAGGGTGGCCGTGCTTTGGACGGTCTGCAATGGTGAATACTGGGGTGGCCCTTGAAATTGGTGTTGTTGCTCTGGAGGATGAAATTGCAAATTGGACCATCGGTTCGATGAGTTGTTACTGCCATCTGGAGCCTGACCCATGTTCGGGTAGATGCTGTATTTGGGGGTAATCGAACAATGCGATCCATGATTCCGGTCTGTAGGGTAACTGTACATATTCTGTTGTTGCTGATGATTGTTGAATTTTTGAGACCTGCTGTCGATCTCCGGATCCGGAGTTTGTCCGGACAGTGCGCATGCACTGTACAGCGATTCTTTACCTGTTCCCAGCGGCAATACAATATATCTCATTAAGTACCTAACCGCACAATAACTCCACAACACTCATTCTTGAGGCGCCAACTTGGCGGAACGTGTGCAATGACAAAAGTAGTCCCCATGGAACATGTCATTGCAAGAGTTCTTTTAACCAGGTCATGCTCTTTGCATTGAAATACTTTTAAATTTCGATGGGGTGACATGGGTGTGCAGGAATCACAGGGGTCCCTCCCCCACTCAAAATATCTAGCACAACTACGACTGCCCACACCATAAATCGTACACGCTGAATTAGCATCAATCGAATTTACCACTGGGATGGCCATATCCAATACTTCTACCCAAAATTCCACTCTTTTTTTTGTGTTGATGGAAGGAAGCTCTGAAATAGTAGATTATCCGCCACCAAGCGCTAGGAACAGGTTAAATGATCGCTGTACAGTGCATGCGTACTGTCCGGAGAAACTCTGCTCCGGATCCTCCTGTATGTTGAACTGGTCATCATGAAAATGACATTGCACAAAAAGATTTGGGAACACAGATATATAAATTTGAATAATATTTTCAAGGCTCTCTGGATACTTTATGCAATTAGCAAATGACAAGAAACAGCAGAAAGATGGGCTCATTCTATTCATATATTCGCGTCCCAGGCCATACCTTAGTCCACAAGGTTCTGAAAAATAACGGTACACTTCTTTGTGTCAATGATACACACCATGGGGGTAATTCATCGCATTGTTGGTATAAGAGATCATTCAGGAAGCGGAACAGCCGATGACAGCGAGGTGAAAGTGGTGATGAGATCTCACCTACATTTTGAATGGGTATGACCACTTGGCTTCTGGTTGGAGGTCTGTGTATGCAATAATTACCTTGATTTCTTCCATGGCATACCTTATACTGACATTACACACAAGAATGGTATCTCTAGTACACCATGAATGGGCAAAATTATGGGATCAGGTGAAAGGTAAACATTGTTAGAATCAATCAACTTGATGATTGTGAGTAGCAAGGTATGATTCTTACCTCCATATTGTATGATACTAGAGGGCCAACCGTTATTGGGGTGGTTGTTGGAGGTGCTCTGGTGACATAGCATACATCGTTCATACGAGAGGTTTGTTCAATATCGGCCAGAACAAGAGGTATGCATATGTTCAAAAAGCCTAGCAGGGTGGAGGGCTTACTTGTAGAGCATGCTTGGTATGAAAGCCGCTCTGTTGTGGTAATGGTAGAAAGAAAAACAGTGATGAGAAAAATTAAAAGAAGTTGAGGTTGATACCCTGCACTCAAGGTGGTAAACTTCTCGGTGGTACACTTCTGTGGTGGTGGTGTGGCTGACACTTAATGCACTAACACAAATTGAACAGTTTTACAAAGAAATGCCTAGAAGAGTAACTCTTGTGCCCATCGTATGCACCTCCATGAACAATGACCCCCACCATCTGTTCTTCTAGCTTGGCTCGATGAAGGCACAATCGCATTACTTGTTTCATCTGCAACAGGGAATTTTCTACCACAACAAATTAGAAGCTCACTATATGCAGTTTCGCCCCATGACCCTGGCTGAAGGCCTTTTGCCGAACAGAACTATACCTTCAGTTGGCTGGAACCGTCCAACACCATGTAGGTTCAATGTAAGTAGGTGTACCTGATTCATGCCAGGATATATGATCTTATACAATGGTGAGCCGGTAGATTCCATACCAGGCATGCCACCACCTGAAGATTCCTCCAACCATAAATCTATAGACTCTCAGAAGCCAAATCTAACATGTACACCTGACCGAATGAAAACTCAATATCACACCGATGTCATGGGAGCTGAGGCGGCTGGTGGTCAGGTATATAGTGTTGCTAATGTGATATACAAGAAACGATGTATATACCTTGTTCAATGGAACCCATGGCATCCATTCGATTGTGCATATGACATTCAGCATGCTCCATTCGTTTGTCAGAACACCCAAAATGTGGATCGACCAGTACCTGAAACATGGACTTGACGACTTCCATATTGAGTCTTTGCAATCAGCCGCAGAGTTGTGGGCAGTCTTGGAATCGCTAGACATCAGTTTAGGTGCAGAGAGTTGGCTGGATGACTGTTCACAAACATTTGGCACATTGTATTATTGATATACATTCACGTGCATCAAATATCTTTTGGCTCATATCCTATTTGCCATGCACTAGGATTTTAAACTGGTGCGACTGGCAGATTCTGAGGGGTGTTGCATTTACAGTGAGATGAACACTTGCGATTGGTGGTGGGATACTCAGCAGCACCTACCACATGACACCATGATTGTAGCAGTTATTTTTGTATCTCATAAAACGCATCAGACGAATTCTTCTGGTAATACACAGGTCTGGCCTTGATTTATGACTATCGGTAACAAACAAAAAGATGTCCTCCAGTGCCCCACGCAGTATACCTGGTGTCTTGTTGGACTCATACCATGATCTCCACAAGGTGCAAAAAAAGCTGATGATGCCTGCCCCAATGCAATCTACAAAATTCTGTCAGCGCTCCTAGAATTCGAAATCAGTGGACCTGCCTTCGCATTGGATTGTGCTGATGGATTTCAAAGACGGTGCTTTCAATTGCTGGCTGCATGGGTTGGTAACTATCCAGAACATATGATGATTGCTCGAGTTTTATAGGGTTGGTGTCCTATTTAGAAAATTCCCAAAGGTGTGCAGATGCGACATTGAAGTCAATAAACAATCTTCAATCTGAGGGATCAAGACCCGAACACTGAACTTCTTGATCAGGAACAGATTGATGAACTCATAAGATCTGGAGTACGTTCAGTTCCGAACAAGTTCTGGCAATATCCTCTGAGCTATGTGTATCATTTATGGCAACCTGAAGTATTACATTGATTGTTCCTGGGATAAGTATAGAATCTATTTGACTGGCTTTTCAAATACCATACAGCATGATATTTCGAACACCAATTAAATAAGCATTTCCCTTCAATTCCACGGTATCCAGAACCTCCAATATTTCTAAAGACCTTTATTTCATTCAAGAGTGGATCATGACAAGGGAAAGAGATCAGGGGAATGGTAAGAACATTGGCAGTGTACTGTACACCTCTATTAGCTAGTACTATGGATGACAAAACGAATGCTAATTTGATTTCATCCAATGAAGAAGTGATGCGAACCCTGTGGACATAATGTGAATACTGTCTACTTGTAAGCCAACGCAGCCACTATGATCTATCTCTCACTGCACTTTGTGATACATTTAAATGATTACACAGATTGAAAAGAGTTTTCCAAAAACGGACAATGTCGAAGATGTCAGAAGCCAAAGTTATAAATGAGCTGAAATGCGAATCTGTGAGAATACATGTACAAACGATTATTAAGATCCCAGTTGCAGTAGAGGCGGAAGTGTATGAGGCCCACAAAATTATTGCTGCCAATCACAAACAAGTTCAAGCGTGTCTGAATCATACTGGGATTGATGACAGAGATTAGATTACCACCAACAATCTGGAATGACATATATACCGAATCACCATGGCACAACAGTATCTTCTCAAGAAGACATATTCTCAGAGAATGGCTGAATTTGAATCTTTGTGAGGGCAAGGCAGCATTCATGAGCTCATAAAAGCCCTTGAACATCAGATAGTACACTTTGATTACCCCAGGATACATCTGGTCAGCCATATATCAGAGTCAATTCGGCGAATGGGTTCGGGAGACAATTTCACAACCCATATGTCGGAATTTTAACATCTTTCCAATGTGAAAGATGGCTACCGCTCCAGCGATAAAGTACATTGAACTCAATACATTCTCAAATTCAATGACCGCAGCAGTGGCCTGGAATGTATACAGGAAACACAGCGTTATCTTGTACTTCAAGGCTGGTATGATATTGATTCGGCTATGGTAAAATATTATTTGACAGTAGCCTTCATACTGATATCCTTATTGGCCAGTCCAGCATACTTTGAACTTGGATTTCTATCTCTTATCAGTTGTAGATGAACAACACAATAAAAGGGGAGCCCACCGACTACACGTCGAAAAAGGACTGCCTGAGGCAATATTTTGCCCAGTACTACCAAATATATATAACTTGAGAGAAACATACGTCTGTGGGAAGTGTACAAGTGTCCAACGCAATATTCTTATACATATAGCTGGTGATGTCGAAATTCCCGATCTTAAAAAGCTATGTGTGTCTCAAATAGAAAAAGAATTCAGAACAGAAATTGCAGGTCTTGTGATGTGTTACAAATTTAAGACACAAATGGACGAAGATCGAATCAAACTACACAATCATCTATCCTATTATAACCATCTGCTCCACTCACCTACAACCATCGAACCAATAGGGCTTGATTGTAAGGTGATTTATTCTAATACTGATCAGGGCATGATGCCTAAAGCACATACTGTATGTATTCAACATGCAGAAAGTGAGCATAATCACCTTGTCAATAATTCTCAAAGCCTAATTCCATCATTTCCAATATTACATATGACCCTTACGCGAGCAAACAAGGTTCTACTGTTTTGAGAACACCTATATGAAGGATAGATACTACCAACATTCTGCAAACATTGTAAAAAGAGACTGGGATGGGTATTATGTCCTCAACCTCAAGCATATGCAGTGGTGATTCCAACCAAATTTGAAGACCAAAGGGGCTTGGCTGACAAGATTGATGGCTTTGTTCAAGTGGTACAATTGACTCATACAATGCACAGTATTCCAGTTGAAGCACTTGGTGGGCCTGCATATTTGGTCAGAACGGATGAAGATGTACTAGGCAGTGGTATTACCATGGACATTATACAAATATATGGTTATTGAACAACCAGGTGGACCTGGATTGGTACTGGACTGAATATTGAGAGTGATGAGGTAGCTTTCAGTGCACCAATATTCGGAGTTTAGGCCGATTGGGTGTTTCATGATATGGCGCATGAGTTGCAATGACAATTTGTAAAGCGATATGGTATTGATATAGTTTACCGATCGGAATGATGGTTGGACAATACAATACTGCATTGGTCGAAAAACAAGTAAGATACACTGCAATTTAAGCGAGTTAAATGATATTTTAGGCAAGCCAGGATGTTTGAAGACTGGTTGCCAGGTAGGAATCGGCATAGGTTTCTGATATGCAGGGAGGTTTTGTAAGCAGCTCAAATAAGGGTTCTAATTGTTGTCCTTTGGTTCTGGAAGCTTGCAGGGTAATTTACCCATGCTCACAGATTACCTACCCATACTCTGGGAGTCTCCGGAAGGTTTGGTGAGTGTTCCAGGTTGGTCCGAAACTATGCCATGTCTCCCGGAAGCTTGCGGAGTACCTTTCCATGGTCCAGGATCATTTTACATTGTGCTGATGTATTAATTCAGGCAGTCTGTGCAGTCTGAATACTTCTTTGACGTATATTTCTCCCAGCTGCATTCCATCTACTGTGTCAGTAAAGGGCTCCAGGTGTCATATCTTCAACTGGCGATTAGCCACTATCCACACTGTGTTGAACCCTTCGCTTTCTGGTTGTCCAAGTACAAAGTCCAAGCTCAAGTCCTTCCATGGTACTCCAGTACTTCTGACGGTTGTAACAAGCCATCAGTCTTCCTGTGGGTTGCAATGCTACGCATGCAGATGTGGAAATCTCGTATGTAGCGGTCCATATCCTTCTGCATTTAGGTCCAGGGGTGATTTCGGATTAGCAGGTGGCAGGTTTTTACATGTCCTGGGTATCCTGCGACCGGAGATTTGTGGCATTCCTGGATCTGCTTGAGCTTTTCCTTGTCCATTGGTTGAGCTTTTTGCAGTTAGATGACTTCTAGTGACTGCTTCTGTTTGAGTTGTTCTTCAGTGCTATTGTATGGGCAATGCAAACTCTTGTCATTTACTAAATTCCAAAACTGTTCAGAACATACTGAGTCATTGTTGATGTTGATTGTGTCCACAATGACACTACCAACAACTTGCATAATTCCCTATTGAGGTTGTCCATTTGTAGTATGATTTGCTTGGGTTTTGGTGCGCCCCCTTTTGGAGGAATGTCTCCTGGCGCAATTTTGAGTGCTTCTGGCATCTGTTCCTTTATGCCTGGGTGATAGACGATTTTGAACTTGAAACGGGAGAGACATTTGCCCATTGATGTTTGCCACAAGTTGAACATCTTTGAAGTCATGAAGAACTTCTGGTTCTTGTGATCTTTAAAATCTTGATAGGGTGTACTGAACCGGTGCACTCAAGCCTATATAGTTCCAAACTTTAAACTATCGCGCCCAATTCTTGATTCAAAATTTGGGTAATTTTCTTTGGCAAGTGACTATTTTCAATGATTTCACCAGTCCAAGAATGGGCCAGTCCGGACCTAGTCCGTCCAAGTCCAGTCCAATCCAGTTCGAGAAATTTTTCGACTGGGATCGGACCAATCCCCAAATTTTCTGGACCTGGACTGACCTGGCCTGGTCTGATTTCGACCAGTCTACTAGGGCGGAATCGGCCCCTATATATTGAAAGTTACTAATATATTGGGTTACCAGATAGACTCCTGATAATATCTGCTCACTCGCCATCCGCCGCTCCCTAGACAGCATTTACCATACAGATATACTGCGTTACCAAATGTGTTCTGCTTGTAGATGTAAATATCCTGCTATAATCCAGCAGCCATTTTCAATGAAGTCACTTCTTTTGCTTACTGTTTTAATCAATCTTCATCACCATGTCATCTGAATCACTGTCGGATTTCAATGGCAGGGAAGGCTTTCTGCCACCCAATGTCAAGTCTGAGTTCTCGACACGAGCTGGTTCTTTTGACTCAAATATTCAGGCAGTCTCAACGAGCCCAACGTCTACCCATCCTCTTCCTCTGTCACCCTCGAATGCCTTCAATTTGTCGATTGCATCCAAGTCCTCACCTGCTGCACACAGAAACAGCTGCTTGACCTCTCTAATTCTTGCACTTTGTACTATTTCTGGGTCTGATGCAAACATGTACTAGAAGTGCTGCTATTGGAAGTCTATTTCAATCAGAAAACTGCCAGTGGTGTTTATTGTTAAACACATTTGATGAGGTATATAAGCGGAGGTATAATGAAGCCGGCCTACCATTCTACAAAGATACCATTCTATAAAGAATACATTTAAAGTTCCATTTGTGCCAATTAACTCCGGCATGATAATATAGCAATGTTCGATAAGCAGCAATTTAACCAGAAGATAGCTGATGAAATGCTTCTCCTGTGCATCATCTATACAGATATTCCCTTCTGTGATCTCGGTATTTCCTTTTATTTGTGTTTGTGGGGATGCCTTGTATGGACTTGTCCAGACCAAGCCCGTCCAGTCCCAGACGGCCAGTCTGGGGCCCGGTCCAGTCCGACCTTCCGGTTGGACCAGACCGGACCAAGCCCTACTTCAGTCCGGGTCCCTCTGGACTAGTGTTAGCAACGGTTCCAACCTGGAACCTCCGGTCCAGGTTCGGGTTGCCACTAGGACCGAACCAGAAAGAACAGACCGGGTTGACTCAACATTATGGAACCGCCCAAATTACTGGGTTAATAGACAGGTTCAAAAACAGATGCAAAATACTCCATATGCGACGTTTGCAATCTTGAATGTATTAACTGAGCTATATATATTGATGATTTTGACTGTTACTAGTCTCGTGTTAATTCAGTTCAATATCACAAGTACAATTTGTTAATTTTCTATCGAAACATGGTAGTTTGACTTTGTAAGTAGCAGAAAAACGGCCAAAATTGTATTTAATCTTATGTTGTGGTAAATTCCAGGATGTTGTGGTATGTGTCAATGACCACAAATATTTTAGTTTCAACCATATCTATTGTCTCATTATTGCCTACCTTTTATTCATCATAAACATATCTGACCTTTAGGCTTAACTTGAAAATTGTACAAACAACATCCCAATGAGCCCAGCGTTTGTGATCTACTAATATACTGTATTAACAGTCTTTTCATTATACATGCTTAAATAAGAAACATTCCCCAATGTTGACCAAGAAAGTTACAAAATAAATCATTTGCGCCATTATAAGAAACAGAAAACCAAAAGAAATATGAAATACAGATCAACGCTCTGCCGTCGTTAATTCCCATTTGCTGTTCGTGTTTCGTGCGTGATGACAGGCCCAGAGTAGTTAACGACTGTAGTTGCAATACGTTTCAACTTTCGTACTGCCCTAATACAGCCTGCAATGTTAGGGGCGGCATGTACATCTGGCTGTTCTGCCTCATCAATGACATTACAATCATCTGAGAGATTCATATCATCCTCATCGTCAGCCTCAACATCGTTTTCATTTTAATGTGGATCGTCCAAGTGACCATTCCAATGGAGCCAATCGTCAGTATCAGAATTATTTTCGGCTGAACTTTGATCATCACTTTCCCCAAAATGGAGGTTGACCCTACATATTCGTTTGATATTCAGGACCTGGGTTTTGCCACCAGGGAGGTTGATCTGCGATAAGGACGGTGGGAGTGGTGATTTTCCAATCAATTTGAAAGCTGCAACCCCATCATGTTAAAGGCCGACCAGAATGCTGTAACTGTCTATTGAGTATCAGAAATGTAGCCCATGGCCGTCATTTGCTTTTTCCAAGCGCGTGATGCCTTCTAAGTTGCCTGTAGGTTTTCACTGCCTTGCCACATCTCCAAAACGTCATGAACCTTGGCCATCCTGTGCAGCTTTTTTTCCTTCGCATCTTTCTTGATTTCACAATCATTAACAGATACTGACCAATTTCTTTGAACAATATCGCCAGCCAAAGGACCAAGATTGCTTCTGGCAAACTGTCGAACAACCACTTTTTTTCACAGTGTTTCACCCATAGTTTTTGACTGCCTCCACCCAATGACATCTCGGCCAAGTTGATAGCTGGATTCAACTCCAACCCCCTGTGGCATGATTGAGAAGATGTCCCGTACTATATTTGCTAGATGGGTGTACTTTGTGTTCTTCTTTTCCTGTTGTCGCCACCAATCGGTTACGTCAGGCCTCCAGAATGCCCTGCTAATCTCTGTGGGGTCGGAATAATAATCATTAAGATTGGGATTAATTTGTCCCCAATTTTTGGGTACATCGGGTGGTGAATTCAAATAAAGTGTGGTGGCCGTCGATAAACGTGCTGCGCGATCAGTGTGCCCAGTAGTACATTCCGCCGTGTTTGCGGGTGTATAGTACTCATCATCACTGGACAAAACATATGGATCATAAGTCGATTGACCTGGCCCAGACACTGGAATTGAGGAGAAAGGATTGTGATTCAGTACTATATTGGATTTTCTGTCGGTCGTAACTGAAATTTTGGTGCAGTATTCGTACTCGACATAGTTTATTAATGCATCTTTGTACAGAGCAGTGAAGGAACCCTCGTCCTCAGGATTAACATCCTTAACCTTCTCCCACTTCGTAAATGATCGCAACTTCGGAAATGGATCGAGGACTTGTGCTGCAGTGAGGAGCAAGCCCGTTGCTGGTGTTACTTCCGAGTAATATTTGGACAGCTTTTGGCGTGCAAACTTCAAAGCAAAGTACAAATCCTGTTCCAACAGAGTTTTTTTCTTTGCCAAAGCACGTATGAAGCCGTCCAGATAATGAAATATGTCATTAAAGATTGTAATGACAAGGTGCAAGGTGACTGTACACCATTTCGACTTTCAAAGTGTCCAGTGACGAAATGGCCTCAGCACCTCCATTACATATTTATCGATGATCCATTCATCCTATGTGGTCAATAAAGGCCGGTAATCACTGTAATTCGGGTTTTTGAGCCACTCGCATGTACACTCTCGCAATGTATGCCCGCTCCAGTACTTCCAGATTTGAATTCCACCGAGTATTGTCATGCATAGTAGGCAGTACTGCAATTCGAACTTTGCATTTCTGGCAGTTGAGAATCTCATTGTGTCTTCCAGGAGTCAGAGTGATCAATACAACGAGCATTCTTTGCTATATCAACAGTCAGTATTCAGAATGTAAGTGTAGATAACATGCAGTAACTACCTTTTCAATGATTGGAGCTAATCCGGGCTTCATGGCTGCCACATGCGAGATTCTTGCATTTCCGGCCTTCTGCAGCTTTTGGCTTTTGGTCAATGCCGCACTCTCATTCTCTCGAAATTGCTTATCACACTCATTGGCTTCCCATGATTTTGTTCTATCTTTCACTCCCATATTACTCATGAATGCCCCTAAACAATGCTGAATGACATGTGCAATGCATGTTATGTGGTTTCGTAATGCCGACCAGTCAATTCCCGAGAGTTCAAGTGTAGATTGTAGCTCCCGAGTCATTGAATAGTTGGATGAGACATTATCAGTAGTTATTCCCAGTAATCGACCGTCAGAAAGATCGCAACGTTTCAGTACCTCCTTCAAATGCTCAGCCAATCGTGCGCCTGTGTGTTTGCCATTAACCTAGAGTGCTGTGTCAGCAGGACAAAATATTGAAACCAAGCAGCCACTAACACCGTCAAATGCAAGCTGTACTTCACGTAAGCAACAGTTGCGATCTATATAATACATGATGACCCACAAAATGACCAATTCATTTGTTGATGTCCAACCATCCAATGCTGCACTGACTTTATTTTTCGTTGGCAACTGCTTTTTGATTGCATCAATTGTTAGGGAGTATTCTCTTCAGCAAATATTACTGAGAGTACTGGCCGAGGGCAGAACCAAATCATGACGTAAAGCATTGAACGTTCGTCGTAACTCGAGGTTCATAATAGCATTCCATGGGATATGTGCAGAAACCAATCCTACAATCAAATAGTCGTTCCAGGTTTCTTGGTTCAATTCATGGGTTGTAAAGTCAATATCCGCCGATTTTGGATGTTCTGTCTGTCAAAATCTTCAGTATAATCGTAAATTGTTAATCAATTTGTGTTTGATTGGAATAACTTGCCACCATAACACCATGACTGCCTTGCTTCTTGAGTACCGCTAGAGCTTGCTCTTCACGAGCCGTACCAGTCAATAAAGTAACGTCAGACTCCGTTAACATTTCCAGCTTTGCTTTGTGTCCCTTTGATGAAAGGTGTTTCCCCATAGTACTTGTTCCATACTCAGATGAATGTACAAGAAACTGATGACAGACAATGCAAATGATGCCTGGGCTGCCATTTGATGTATTTGCACAAAGTGTGTAGAATCGCCAAGCTGGTGCATGCCAGGAGCCGCTCCATATAATTGTAGTGTTTGTTTGAACATTCATGAAGGTCCACCATTGATCAAATATCATTTGCAATATTTCATCAGTCAAATCTCAAATAAAGATACGTGCGGCCTTGAAAGAGTACATCACTTTGAGTGAGAATGTATCACTGCACTTTAAAACAGTATGAAGGGAATATGAAAGTAGAGTTGAAAAGATTTTTGGTTGAACTGCAGTCAAAAGAATTGATTCGAGTATGGATATGTTCATGTCTTAAATTTCCACTTCCACAAACCGTTGGTAGGAATACATAATAAACATGCGAAACGGTATGTAAATCAAATTTTGAGTATGAGCGAAGTATATTCAGGAATAAATTTAGTCTATCTAGCTGTTCTGTTCCATATCAGCTGCATCATACTGCAGTAGCATTATCTGCACTATGACAATGTGTTGATACCCCATTAGCACTTAGATTTAGATATTAAGTCCATATGTACGCTTTAGCTCAAACAGTTGATACTCGCTATCATCTGCATATTTACAACTGATTAGGCAGTCACGACAGTCAAAACTGCAATAACATTAGCAATTTGCCCCAATCCGCTCGTGTTGGAGATGTCGTATGACTAAAAATCGTTGACACATCGTCCACACTGACTTTTAGTCCTGCAATCCACGTGTATCCTGTGCACAAAGAATATGTGTCATTTTAACAGCGGGCCTTCATCTGTATTTAATAAGAATATGCCTAGCGATACGGTTTAATCGTAATTCAATTACCCAAGCTAGTTTGCTCTAGTGTGTCAGTACAAATTGATTTGTTGATAAAGATAGTCAAAACTGCAATTACACATATGGCACTCACACAATCTGACCCCCAAGAGATAGTGTGCCACCAAAAATCGTTGACGCTGTGTTGACACTCACTTTTAGTCCTACAGTCTAGGTGTCTAATTATGTATAATTGATAAATATGATTATAACGGCGAGCTTTCATGCTCAATCAATCAGAATAGACCATGCGATATGGATTAATTGTGATTTAATTTCTCCAAGCTTGGTTGCTCGAGTGCGTCAATAAAAATTGATTTGTCGATGAAGGCAGTCAAAACAGCAATTACACACATGGAGCTGACACAATCTCACGTGTTAGAGATGTTGTGCGACCAAAAATCGTTGACGCTCCGTTGGCACTCACTTTTAGTCCTACAATCTATGTGTCTAATTATGCATGATAAATAAATATAATAATAAAGGTGGACTTTCATGCTCATTCAATCAGAATATGCCGTACAATATGGATTAATTGTGATTTAATTTCTCGAAGCTTGTGTTACGGGGGCGCTCCTGCGTGTGTAGATGGAGACCGATATCGTCGCACACTGTGTCGGTATAGTCTGATTTTAATAAATAGATCGAAGCTGAAGAAGTGTATCTCAATTGTGGTTCATCGTAGTCATTGTTGGGTGTGCAGGTATACTGGCATACGCAGGAGTGCAGCCGTTGTTTGAAAGTCATAAGAGTCTTGAAGACAATGTTCGGAAGACTCGTCGAAAGGTACTTGCGAGGGATACTTGCCGGTTTCGCAGAAATGGAAATAGGCGTCTACAAGATTATTATAACGCAGAAAGTCGTACAGGAAATCGATGTGAGCGTCGGTTTGGCAGTACGAATGGAGGTAGGCTGCGTTGTAGATAATGATGTCTTCACGGGAGTATTGGGACATAGATAATAGATATTCTTAAGGTAAAAACTCAAGAATATTTCAGGTGGTTTTCCGCTGTTGTTGTTCTGACTGTGGATTGCTGATAGAGCTTGATCGTTTTGTTTAAACAGGAGTTTAAGGTGGTCTTTCATAGGTGAGCATTTCCAGTCAGAGGCATATCAGTTAAGGCGTGACTGTACTTCTCTATCACTATCCTATGTGTGTATAGTACAATCTCGATAACACTTATTCCACCGAAGTGGGTGTTCGCACAATCACCGATTGTTGCTATAGGACCGATCACGGTAGTTTGTTCGCGGAGAGTTCCATTTGACAACATGTACAGGCGTAAGCTGCCACCAGGCATCCCAAAGGTTATCCTGCATACCTATAACGTGGCTGACACGCATCGGGGACCATTACTTCGTATTAGTTATCTTTCTTCCGTATAAGTGGAATAGTGATCAAAAATTTAATGAGCCACCAACCCATACTTTGCCACGTACCTAGTGTCACTGCGTCATACCCGTGCTCCCCGGAGTGTGGTACGCTCTCTCAGTTATTGTGCAAATGCGGCAGAGCTGGGGTTCAACAGTCTAGGTCCGAATACTTATCTTTTAGGTAGAATCAACTACCGGGGCGCAGTTAACATATCTCCGTTGATTACGGGTCTTGGGATGATAGTAAAGTTCGTCATACTAAGATAATATCGTTCGTCCAACCATTCTCGGGGAACTTATTTTGGTTTCCGATCATAGTTTTTTATCCCAGTATTAGTTTGATAGTGGAGTAACACTGGTCTGATTCATAACGCACAGCTGACCCTAGGGTCTGTGCAAGGCATTTATGATTGTTTCGGCAGTATGGTTGTGTGTGTCCCATGCCTTGGCCAGTACCGAAGGAACTTCAGTTACTGTCAGATCGAGTGTGCATATTGTCTTTATATGGATTAGCTAGTCCACTTTGCTAAGACGCGATATTGGAGCTTGGAATATTACGGGATTTTCACCCGGCTATGTTGGGCCTTCCAGCTACTCATCAGTAGACATCCTCAGGGGTGAATCCTCATCCACCTGACGTAAACCGTCACGTGGCAAGCCTGGGAGACTAAGTCCGATGTACCTCATATCCATGATAAGCGAAAACCCCTAACAGCTTGGTTGCTCGAGTGCTTCAGTAAAAATTAATTTGTCGAAAAAGGCAGTCAAAATTGCAATTACACACATGGAGCTCACTCAATCTGACGCGCTAGAGTTGTTGTGCGACCGAAAATCGTTGACGATCCGTTGACGCTCACTTTCAGTCCTACAGTCTAGGTGTCTAATTATACATAATCAATGAATATGATTTTAACAGCAGGCTTTTATATTTATTCAATCAGAATATGCCGTGCGATACGGATTACTCGTGATTTAATTTCTCCAAGCTTGATTGCCCGAGTGCGTCAGTATACATTGATTTGTCAATACAAGAAGTCAAAACTGCAATTACACACATAGAGCTCACATAATTTGACATACTAGAGATGTGGTGCGATCAAAAATCGATGACGCTCCGTTGATGCTCCCATATAGTCCTCCAGTCTATGTGTCTTGTCGTGCGAATGCAGTATATTTGATTGTATCAGCAGTCCTTCATGCATATTCAATAAGAATATACGTTTTCGATTATTTTGAAGCTGTTGTACTACCTGTTTCAATATGACTATATACTATGCATAATGGCACGAATATTTGACATTTGATAAACAGTTCTTGTAGCTATTGGATCATTGATTTTCAGTATTATACCACTTACGACCAGCTTTACGCGGTGCAAGGTCAATGACGTAAGTTTGAATTAAATATAGAATTTTGTGACAAACGACCTCGGGAGTGGACACGATCATGCGTAAGAGCATTAGAGGATTCCACAGAAGAGTATATGATTGAAGTAACTGATTTGTCTAACATTCGATTTTAATTACCGGAACTCAATTTTAGTTGGTTTTTAACATGTTGCAACAATGGCTAGGCAAGGTGGGCGTGTATAGCATGAGCAGGCGGACATGCGCATTGCGCTCAGCATGGTAAATATGGCCAAACATGGCATATCCCGCGCTGCAATCGATCAAACTAGAAATTTGATTTAAAAGCCTCCAGCAGAGATTTGAGAAGAAAAGAGAAGGGGTGTTGAGTTGCCAGGCCATCAGAGTGTGAAGGCGGTCATTGAAATGCATCCATCCATGATCTATGAAAATCACTTGAATGGCTGCCTTCGTTGCCAAAACAGGATTGCTCAAAATCCTGCTACTCGCTGAAGGCGCAAAGACACAAAGCCTGGGACCTCTACAGTACCAACAGTCCCGGCTGAACCAGTAGTATCCGCAACCCCTGGACTATCTGCAGCCCGAGCCGCACAACTTAGTCCCAAAAGAGTGCTTCATCTCAGCCTTTTGAAAGAATTTACCCCACTTGAAGATACAGAAAACGAACACGATTCTAATTATGATGTCTCCAGTACTGATGACAGCATCAGGAATATATCTGGTATGCACTCCACTCCCCCTCTCACATGAATAATTTATAATTATTATTTCAAAAGAACGATACAGATAATAAAGATATTACCAATGAAGGGGAATAGGCAAGTGGGTTTATTGGGCATACCTAAAAATTTTCATATTCTATCTATTCTTTAGTTTCAGCTGTCAAAATGAGCAATATAATGGTGAATAAACTGGAATTAAATGTGTTAAGTGAGTTTTATTAATGCTTCCATGCTATCTCTGAGAGTGAGAATCAGCAATTATTGAATCACGATATATCAGTATCGTGCAATATGTCTTACTTAAATAACAATGAATGCTTGTCTTTACGCATGAATATGCTGTAAATGCGCGACCATACAACTAGGCTACAAATCTGGAAGTGAGCGTAAACGGAGCGTCAACGACTTTTGGTGGTACAACATCTCTAGCGAGTCGGATTGTGTGAGGTCTGGGAGTATCATTGCAGTTTTGACAGCCTTTATCGACAAATCAATTTTCACTGATGCACTCGAGCAACCAAGCTTGAGGAAATTATATCACGGTTAATCCATATCGCACAGCATAGTCTTATTGAATATACATGTCAGCCAGCCATGACAATCATATCAATTGTTTTTTAACCAACAATACGCATAGACTGCAGGAATAAAAGTTAGCGTCAACGGAGCGTCCACGATTTTTGGTCGCACAACATCTCTAGCGCGTCACATTGTGTCAGCACCATCAGTGAAATTGCATTTTTCACTGCCTTTATCAACAAATCAATTTTTACTGATGCACTGGAGCAACCAAGCTTGGAGGAATTAAATCACGATAAATCCGTATCGCACGGTATGTTCGTATTGAACAAGTATGAAAGTCCGCCGCTATAATCATATATATTAATTTTACATAATTAGACACATAGACTGTAAAACTAAAAGTGGGCGCCAAGGGAGTGTCAACGATTTTTGGAGGCACAAAATTTCTAGCGTGTTAGATTGTGTGAGCTCCATGAGTATCATTGCAGTTTTGACTGCCTTTATCGACAGATAAATTTTTTCTGATGCACTGAAACAACCAAGCTTGGAGGAATAAAATCACGATTAATCCATATCGCACTGCATATTCGTATTGAATAAGCATGATAGCCCGCCCTTACAATCATATCTATTGTTTTTGCAAAATAAGAAATGTAGACTGCAGGACTGAATGTCAGCGTCAACGGAGCGTCAATGATTTTTGGTCGCACAACACCTTTAGCACAACAGATTTTCTCTATGTAGTTTATATTTTCAAAGTTTCAACTGCTTTCATCGATGAAATAGTTCGTAATGATGCATCCATACTACCTCTGAAAGTGTGTATCAGCAATTATCAAATCGCAATTTATCAGTATTGCAAAATAGATCCTAATTAAATATAGCCCATTGTCATTCTTCATAATTGAATACACAACCTGCACGCGACCATATATGTAGGCAACAGGACTGAAAGTCAGCATCAACCCAGCGTCAAAGGATCACTGAGAAACAGTTCAGAACTTATGTTATATTGCAATATCATATATTTTAAAGATCTTTTGACGGTTGTTACATACGAAACAGCCACTAATGACTCGTCGAGATCACCTGTAATTGATTTTGGACTGCAAGCACAGTTCCCTAAGTAATGAACATTTCACAATATCATATCTTATCATATACAATGAAAAATTGGGCAGAAAGTGGGAAATATTATTAAACTATTAGATTTATCTCTTTATAGACGTATGTGCAATGCTCTGCATTCGCCAAATACGCAAGAACCCGCTTTTCGAACCCCGAGGTTGGACCCGGCGGGTCTAACAACACCCGGTATACCCCGCCGGTTGGCCGGTTCGGTTCCGGGTTACGATCTTGAAATTATGACCGATTCAGGTTTACTTCGGTTCCAGACCCGGACCGCAGCCGGGTAACCTGGAACCGTTGCTGAAACTACTCCGGACTGGTGTACTTATTCAGTATTATTTGGGAAAGAAGGCCACCGGATGTAATATTCCATGATCATCATAGTGTAAAAGAACACCTGCAGATACATAACTTGCAGCATCAGTTCCTACAACAATATCATTTCTATAGTCGAAATTGGCTAGTACTGGTGCTGTTGTACAGGCTATCTTGAGTTCGGCAAATGCTCTTTTTTGATGGGATCTCCAATGATACAGTACTAACTTCTTTGTACGTTTTGTTAGTGGTTGTACTACCCTGCTGTAATTCTGTATGAACCCTAGATTGAAGTTAGCAAAGCCTAAAAAGGCTTGGACTGCTCTCAGGTTTTCCGGTGCTTCCCAGTTTCCAACTGCAAAGACATTCTCCGGGTCCATTCTTATTCCATTTACTCCCACAATCAATCCTAGGTATTTGACTTCTTTCTTATAAAACTAGCATTTCTCTGCTGTCAGATAGAGACCAGATTCCTTGGGCGATAGCATTACTCCTCAGAGGTATTTCTTAAGTTCTATTAAATTGTCGCTATAGAGCAGGATGTTATACAAAATGACTGGGCAAAATGTATCCAAGAATGGTCATAATGTATAATTGATCAACGCTTGAAACGATACTGGTGCATTGATAAGTGCAAAATGCATGGCAAGGGATTCGAAAAGTCCATAGTGAGTCCTGAAAGCCATTTCCCACACATCCCCTTCTGGGATTCCAATCATGTGATACATATCCTGGACGTCTAATTTGGGGTACTAGCTGGCCTTTGAGACTTTTAGCAAGGTTTGTTGATTTAATGGCAAGGGGTAACGGTTTTTCATCGTCCCTGCCTTCAAGCCTTGGAAATAGACACAGACTCTTAATCCTCCCCACGGTTGTGGGGCAAAAGATACCGGAGCTCTGCAAGGTGATGAAGATAACCGGATGAATCCCTTGGACAAGTTCCTCTCGATGCATTCATTTAAAACTTGTAGCACTTGTCGAAGTATGCTGTGAATGGATTCGAATGCTGGGGTAGTGCCATTTTGGAATTGATTCTTGTTATCATAGAGTTGATATGGTGGAAGTGTTTGTGTGATTACCTTACTGAACAAGGGTAGAACCTTGTGGTATTCCTTGGGGTTGACTTCTTCAAGTGGCTTTTCTTGTAGATACTTGATTCCTTGGGCTGTGTTGATCTCATAGAGCATGACAGTGTAAACCTTGAGTTTCTCCTTTTTTGTTCTTATTATAAAATGTCAGGTGGCTCCTGCCCATATGTCTAATTTGGATTCCCCCAGATCCACTGCTGTTTCCATATGATTGCCATCTACGCATTCGCTCGAATGGTGTTGGCAGTGCTGTTGACAGTAACTGATTTCGAAGCTAATCCTTCGGCTGTCAAATTTGACCATCATATCGTCAAGTTGTAACCATGGCAATCCAAGCACGATCGTGAAAAACCCTGATATTGTTATGAATGCTGGTAATTGCTACTGAGGTGATTCAATTCCTGTGTCGAACTTGGCCAGAGTCAAAGTAGTTCGTGATTTAATGGGCCTTCTGTCGATAACCTCTAACTCTTTTAATTCTCGTAATTCCTTCCCTTCCAACGGATGATGCCAAACGAAATCTTTAAGATCAAATGCTATTCCCTTGGCTCCCAAGTCGCTTGGAGCATGCGTATCAATGAGCCTGTCTCCAATTTCCAATGAACAATTTACAATAAGATACATGCTTTTCATTTCAAACTCGTTAATTTCTGCACTAGTAATCGAAAACAACGAAATTCCAAAACAAGACTTAACAACTGTAGGCAAAGGAGATCCGTGCCCAGCAAAATTGCCACGGTTGTGCTGACTGAAGATCGGTTGTGGAGTGATAATCGGTGAGTAATGTAAAAGGTTAAGTACAACAAGAAAGAAATCAGGTTTCAAATGGAGGATACAGTACAATGTGAACGAAACCAAGTTTCAAGTGGAGGCTAAAGCACGACAACAATGAAATCAGGATTCAAGCGAAGGCTAGAGCACAACGAGAACGAAATCTGGTCTCGAGCAAAGGCTAAAGCACAACGAGAACATAATCATGTTGTGAATCAGGGAAATGAAAGAATCATACAAAAAGTGGTGAACAAAGAAAACAGGAATTGGAATGTATTATGAACGAGTGAAATACTGTATATAAGCCTGGCGTTCATTGGAGGATAAGTGTCTTTCTTCACTTGTTCTCTTGTCTATAAAACAATCAATTAGCTTCAGCTTCCACTTCTTTCACATTCAGTGATGCTGGAACAAGTCTCCTGTATACAGTCTTCGTTCCTTTAGCTACAGGCTATTCTCGATTCTTGAACCTTCCGGCCCTTGGCATTTATAACCCCTAGCACTCTGAGCCATGAACCCTCAACACCTAGCGCTGAATCCTTGACCGAAGAACCAGTCTGAAAATCAATTCTACGCATTATATTCTTGTTTTATGTGCCTTTATCCTCACCGCCTAGGCTGCTATTATTGTCACCGCACTTGCAACGCGTCCTGCAAAGTTTGTAAATCAGCAAGCAACTTCGAAATCAGGTTGGCAATTCAGTTTGGGTAGAGAAAAATCAGTTTTCCTTGCTTGTGGACCTTTCGAAGACCTGCGAATACAGATACTTTTGGCAATAAATGCCATTTCAAAATACATGAGTGAGGATGAAAGGACCTGCGACTGTATTCATTTTGGTTACTGTTGATATGAAGAAGTAGATTTAGATCACGATTATCCAAACATAACCATGGACTGCAACTGCAAAGCAATTCCAGTGTGGGCGGAAATACCTACCTGCAACTGTGGCAGAGGAGAATTCAATACTTTTTTCGATTGCATCAAGCAACAAAATTGTATTCTTTGTTCACTGTGGACCCTCGGTCTCAAACCACTTTTGCCTTTGTATCTAGGCAGGTGTTAATGTAGTGGAACCCCAATAAGTGTATATGGTGTGAAATTCCTTGTGGCAACGACTGCTGGATATACTGGAAAAGTGATACCTGGAGGCACATCTGTGACGATTGCCTTGAAGTAGCACAAACCTTCAACTGGAGAATCTCTAAATAGCTATATCAATCACTGTTCGAAAATTGCAAAGATGGAAGTCAGCTCTTCAGCACCAGAAGCTCTATACATAGAGCTTTTCAGAATGAGCCAAGAAATAATAGGGAGACAGATACTGGTGGATTTCACCAAACTGAACCAAGAACAAGCCCTGCAAGCGGCGAATGTAATGAAGGATACCATAAGTCAACTACTACAGGCACCTCCATTCCAAGTCAAGAATCAAATAAGCTGCCTAAACAAACAAATCGTCAACCAAGCAGCAAGCATTCGAACAGCTCAAGGACGAATCACCAAGTTGTTAAAAGGAGGGACATATCTACATCAAAACAAGCCAATCACAAACAAGGAATTGGCACTAACACAACAAAGGGTCGTGGACTTGGAAGCAAGAGTACCCGCCTGTACACACCGGAATTTACAGACCAAACTCACCAAGTTAGAACAACAACATGCAAACAGAATGTCAACAGATAGGGACGAATTGAAACAGGATTATGAAGATACACAGCAGCAGTTGAAATTGATAGGAAAAAAGAGAAACAAATATTGGGATCATGTCAAAAGGGTGTATAAACTGACGGGGAATGGTGGTAATGATGGCGGAAACAGAGCACATAAAGGCAGCAAAATCTGCGATTGTTGGGAACAGACATGAAAGTACTTCGAGAATGGTGCACCGAACTAGCCATGAAAATTGCAGATGAACCAGGACAATTTTTCCGCAAACAATCCAAAATGATGTAGACAGCAAATCAACTAGAAGGTGTGGCCCTTAATCAAATCCAACCGTACATCGACAGGAATACCAGAGATCTGAAGTTGGAATCATTAGAAAAATTGCTGGACATATTACAATTGGCTTTCAGCGACCAAGACAAACGTCCCACCGCCAATCAGGAATATCTCAAACTTTAACAAAGGGATCGAGAATTGGCCTGATATTATGCAGAATTCCATCAGTGGGTACCTGATGTTGATTGGAACAATGCAGCCCAGATGGATGTGTTATGGCAGGGCCTATCTGAGGTGTTGAAGGATGCACAACAGCAGCACGACATCCTGTCAGAACTCATGTCATTCGTCACGATGTGCTCAAAATGAGACACCCTAATCCGCGCCTGAGCTGCTGTGAGCAAGTCAGGTAGATGGACAGTAGGAGCAAAGAAATACGAAACCCCAAGCAACACCACACCTGCCCCAGCAAAGGCACGAGCAGGCACGGTGGCAGGCTATTATGGCCCCGCTCCGATGGACCTCTTGACATCCAATAGGAAGAAATTTTGTCCAGAAGAACGCAAGCAGCGAAGTGAAGGAGGACTATGTATGTACTGTTGGGATTCAAGGCACATCGCAGCAAGTTGCCCAAGAAAATTGAACACAGAATCAGGGCAGGTTGAAGTAACACCTTGTAGGAAAGCAGGAAACGAAATGGACGCAGATTTGGGAACAGGGAAAGGGAACGAAGTTGCGTTGGGACAAGTTCAGGCCAGTGCAATATGGATCGCCATTGCGCTGGGCACGAATCTCCATTGTCTACCAATGTTGAGTCTCATTTTCGAATTTCGCAGTTTTCGATTATCAGCACAGAAATTATGCAGTCTTTAATGGAAAGCAAGCATCTTGTTGTGAAATGTTCACTGAAAATTAGAGATTATCGATGGAAGGCCTAGTGAATCAGGAACAATTACGACAATGGCCAAATTAAATATAGAAATATCATCACATCAGGAGCAATTACTTGCGTCCGTAACAAAGTTAGGGCATTATCCGATCGTACTAGGATTGCTATAGTTACCACTTCACAACATAACGGTTACATTCCACGCCTGCAGGATCGGTTTCGAAACAAGCTACTGCCAACAACACTGCCAACATCATTCTAGTGTAAGGGTGTGGGGCAATTATATGGAAACAACGGATACAGAGACACTCAGGCTAGACATCTGCGCAGTAGCCGCCTCACCCTATAGCAGAAGAATAAGGAAGGAAAGTCTCAAAATGTATGCTGTCACACAGTACGAAATCAGCACAACCTTGGGAATAAAGAACCTACAGGAGAAACACCTCAAAGAGGTCATCCCCAAGGAATACCATGAGATTCTACACTTGTTCAGCAAGGTATTCACGGAAACGGTACCACCGCACCGACCCTGCGATCCTAAGCTTAAGCTGCAAGAAGGATTTACACAGCCGTTTGAACCTGTGTACAGCTTGTCACGAGAAGAGTTGAAAGTCCCGAAAGACTGGATTGAGAAGAACTTGTCCAACAGATTCATCTGATCATCTTCATCACCCTGTGGAACCCTTGTAGGTTGTCCTCCGAAACCAGAAGGAATTCTGAGAGTCTGCGTCAACTATTGGGGGTCAAATGAAGGAACAATAAAAAATTCATATCCCCTCCCATTAATTCAAGAAACCCTGTTAAGACTCTCAAAGGCCCAATACTACACCAAGTTAGATATCCGCGACACAAATAATAAGATTAGAATCACAAAAGGGGACGAATGAAAAACGGCTTTCAGGACTCAATATGGACTTTTCGAATCCCTAGTTATGACATTTGTTGTCACTATCGTGCCAGCATCATTTTAAGAATTTATCAATGACACGTTAAGCCCCGTTTTGAACATATTCTGCATTGTATTTTTGTATGATATCCTTATTTACAGCAATAATCCAAAGGAACATAAAGAACACGTCCAAGCAGTAATGACATCACACAAGGATGCCTGCCTTTATGTAAAAGCTGAGAAGTGCAAGTTTCATAAAGAAGCAGTCAAATATCTAGGATTGATTGTCGGAATGAACGGAATGAGAATGGACCCAGAGAAAGTCCAAGAATTTGAAACCTGGGAAGCACTAGAGAAACTTACAGAATTCCAAACCATTTTAAGCTTTGCTAACTTCTATCCATGATTCATAGGAAATTACAGTATGGTGGTACAGCTGCTAACAAAACTTATGAAAACGTTACTACCGTTGAACTGGGAACCTGATCAGAAAACAGCATTCACCGAACTCATGATAACATTTACAACAGCACCAGTGCTAGCCTACTTCCAATATAGAAAAAAATTATTCCTAGAAATTGACGCTTCAAGTTACGTATCCGCCGGTGTCCATTCTCAATATGATGATCAGGGAATATTACACCCAGTAGCCTTGGTTTCCAAAAAACTTTCGCCCGCTGAAGAAAATTACAAAATTTACAATCATGAATTGGATGCAATAGTTTAAGGTTTGGAACAATGGAGGCCTGAGTGCGAAGGTTCAGCACATCCGATCAAGATTCTCACAGATCACAACAACCTGGATTACTTCATGACTTCGAAGCTCATAAACCGAAGGCAAATCAGGTGGTCTGAATTTCGCACCTGATTTATGTTTAAAATTCTTGACCACCCACGCACACATGGACAGAAGTCTGATGCACTTACAAGAATGCCAGGAGACATTCCTCCGAATGGGTCGGCAGAAAAAACCCAGCAAATCATGCCAACAACAGAAAATATCAACAAAAAGCTATGCAAAACCTTGATAGTGGCATTTGCAAAGATGGTCAACCTGGACAATGATTCAAGAAGCACCGAAAAATTACGGAATTGGGTAAACAGAGTGTGTCAGCAATGCCCGTACGACTGCAGTGAAAGGCTATATACACATAAGACACAACAGTTGGAAATGGCTCAACAATAAATCCAACCAATGGACGAAGACAAGTTCAAGTGCATTCGGGAATGCCATGATTCTCCTGTCGCAGGACATCCAGGACGAGCAAACACCTACAACCTGCTAAGCTGTAGCCATTCCTGGAACCAGATGAGGAAAGATGTAGACCGCTATATATGAAACTGCCACACCTCCCAACAGAGCAAAGCAACTCACCGAAAAACTCATTGCGTGTTACAACCGTTAGAAATACCGCAGCAATCATGGAAGGACTTTAGTATATACTTCGTAGTCCGACTGCCAGAAAGTGCAGCATTCAACGCAGTATGGGTTGTGGTCGATCGTCTAACAAAGATGCCGCATTTAGTATCCTGTACAGACAAAACACATTGAAAGAAGCTGGGAGAAATGTATGTCAAAGAAGTATTCAGAGTGTATGGACTGCCCGAAACAGTAGTGTGCCATCCAGGGTCACAATTCGCTTCGGAATTCTGGAAATACGTCTGCGAAAGATTGGGAATTGAATGAACACTGTCAACCACGTTCCACCCTCAGACCGACAGCCAAACTGAAAGAGTCAATTCAATACTTGGACAATATCTCTGAAACTTTGTTAATTTCCAGCATGACAATTGGGTCCAGTGGTTACCATGGGCAGAATTCGCAGATAACAATCATACCTCGGAGACAACTAATTGTTCCGTGTTTTATGATAACTACATCTTTCATCCACGAATGACTTTCGGCCAACATTCAATCAAAGATCCTAACGATATTCACGCAGTCAACGCCAAGCAGATGGCCCATAGGCTGGAACAACTTTTCAGCAAACTCAAAGCCAAGATAAACAGAGCCCAGGCTGTACAATACAAACAGGCCAAACAAATCCTGAAGAATTGGTACATTGTTGCAAGTTGCCAATAAAGTTTGGCTGGACACACGAAATATATCAACAACATGACCAACCAAGAATCTTGAATTGAAATGCATAGAGCCATACAAATCACTGAGGTCATTAGTGTTTGGGCCTATCGAATCGAACTATTCGACAGGCTACACATTCACGATGTCCAACCGATAACTGGTTTGGAGAAAGCCACTTAAAATCCTCTCCCATATCAAAAGAAAAAACCCCCACCAGCAGTGATAGTCGAAAGAGAAGAGGAGTATGAATTCATGTGGGTGGACATTTTCAGGCGATTGCAACAGCATCTACAATATGTTGTAAAGTGGAGAGGGTACAACGAGCACATTTGGGAACCCACAGCCAATGTGGATGGACATAAGGCTATCAACAACTTTCAGACCAAACAACCCAGCAAGCCAGGGTTGTGAACCTCATAGGTACTGGGCATTGGAAATGGGGAGCTACTGCCATGGGTGTGCTTAGTGACGATTGGTGGTGGAGTGAGAATCGGTGAGAAATATAAAAGGTTAAGTACAAAGAGAATGCAATCAGGTTTCAAACAGAGGCTAAAGCATGATTAGTATGAAATCCAGTTTTGAGTGGAGGCTGAAGCACGACAAGAATGAAATGAGGTTTCAAGCGAAGGCTAAAGTACGACGAGAATAAAATCAAGTTGTGAATCAGGGAAACACAGGAATTGTGCAAAACGTGGTGTACAAACAAAGCTGCAGTTCGAATGTTTTATGCATGAGTGAATTATTGTATATAAGCCAGGCCATTGCGACAGGATAAGTTTCTTTCTTCACTCGTTCTCTCATCTATAACACAATCAATTACCTTCAGCTTTTACTTTTTTCAAACTTAGTGATTCTGGATCGAGTCTCCTGTGTACAGTCTTCATTCCTTTGGCTATAGGGTATTCTCAATTCTTGAGCGTTCCGGTTCTTGGATTTTATTACCCCTAGAACCCCGAGCCCTGAACACTCAACACCCAGCCCTGAATTCTTGACAACAATGCCCATCCTAAATGCACTGGCCTAAACTTTCCCTGACACCACTTCCTGCTCCACTTCTTTTCCATTTCCTGAATCCCTTAATGGAGTTACTTCCACCTGTCCTGACGCTGCTTTCATATTCCTTGGATACGATGCTGCAAAGTGCCTGCTATCTCCACCATACATTGACAGTCCTCCTTCCCTTCGCCTCTTGCCCACTGTTGGAGTAATCTTCTCTTCATTGATCGCAGATAGGTCCATTGCAGCGGGGCCATGACATCCTGCCACAGTCCCTGCAGGTGCGGGGTCCGGGGTTGGTAGGGTGGATGTTCTATTGTTCATGGTTTCAGGTTTCTTGCATCCTGCTGTCCATCATCGTCTTTTTTTTTAAGCAGCTCAGGTGTGGATCAGTGAATCTCTCATTGAGCGGAGTTTGACTGATTCTGTGAAGTCTTCTGCATTGTTGCAATGTTGTAGTGAATCTTTCTATTCTTTGGATACGCCTTGTCTTAGTACGTTGACATTGGCCGCTTGATTCCAGTCAATTTCCGGCACCCATCGTTGGAACTCTGCATAATACTGAGGCAATTAGCAGTCATTTTGTTGAAGGTTAAGGACTTCTCAACTGGCTGTTGCTGGTATATCTTGATCCCCGCAGCCTAGAAGTAACAGGTCCACAATTTTTCCAATGAGGCGAGGTCGAGGTTACCAGTAACTCTGCTGATGTATGTCGGATGTGGTTGAATTCCATGGGTCGTATTCGATTCGCTGCATAGCTCAGATTGGATTGCTCATCCAAGAATCATGTTGGTCCGTCTTCGATTTTCATTGCTAATTGTACCATCCATCCTCGGAGTGCTCTTCAGTTTGTTCCCAAAAATCGGAGATTTTTGCCTTTGTGTGTTCTGCTTGCACCATGGCTGTGACCTGCGTTATGGTTCTCTGTGAGTGCAAGCACTCTTTTGACCTAATACCAATATTCATTTTGTTTTTCTCCACAGATCCTTAGCTGTTCCTCTGTTTCTTCTAATGCCTGTCCGAGGTTTTGCGTCCCTTCTGGTGCTCTGCTAGCTAGTCGTTGTTCTAGGTCTGTTATCTTGGTTTGCAAGTCTCCATGTATACCCACAGCTGCACTTGCTTCCAAGTTCTTCACCTGTTGTTGTGTTAATGCCAGTTCTTGGTCTGGGTCTTTTGTGTTTGTGAGAAGGTATTTTCCTTCTGTCATTAACACAGCAATTCTTTCTGCGTACATCATGATTCAATCGTTTAATCGACTGATCTGATTCTGAATATTGGAGGGTGGTGATGATACCATTTGAGGGATGTAGTCCCGCATTTCGTTGGCTGCTGTCAGTGCATCTGGTCGACTCAGGGTTGTACTGTGTGTATAGATCATTCGGGACATGACATCTTGGTCCACCCTCTTGATTGAGATGTGTCTTGGGCAATTGTTCTGGCTGCAGCTTGACATGATCGTTTGCATTTTCACAAGGTGATTGATGTAGGTAGTTGTTGATATTGAATCTTAGCCCTAATAGTGAGCCTATCTCCTCAAGGTGATCAGCGCAAATGTGTTCCCACTGGCCGTGGATTTCACAATAAATCCAGTAATCGTTGACGCCAGGGACATCGCACAGGCAGCAGGACTCACTGTTCCAGCACATTAATGCCTGGTGGCGAATTGATGTCAATCTTTTTTTGCTAAGAAAACAGGGTATTTGCTTGCAGTTGGGCTGTTTACAAAAGCAAAAGGGATTGGAGATTGATAGTCCAAAGTGAACAGAGTATACAGACTTTGTTGTCAATACAATGGAACAAAGTATTGAATTCCTCCATGCCACAGTTGCAGATAGATATTACAGCCCAATCCTGAATTGCTCTGAAGTTGTAGTAAATGGTTGGGCAGGGATTATCGAGATCCAGATCTCCTTCATCTTCTGAACAATAACAAAAATAGATACAGTCGCAGGTTCTTTCGTCCTCACTCATGTATTTCAGAAGTGGCACTGATTGTCCAAAATATCTGAATTCCTAGGTGTTTGAAATGTCCACGAATATGATAAACAGATATGTCTCCAGTAGGATTGGAGAACAACTATGTTTTCAAAATTGTTTGCTGATTTGAAAACTATACAGAACATGTTGCAAATACGGTGACAATAATCGCAGCCTAAGTGGTGACAGTAACAGCACAGCAAACAAGAATTTAACCAATAAATTCATTGTAGACTCATTCTTTTGTTAAGGATTCAGGGCTTGGGGTTCTAGGGGTTATAAAAATCATAAGCTGGATGCCCAAGGGGTCTGAGAGTAGCCTGTAGCTGCAAGGGCAACGACTGTATGCAAGAGACTGGATCCAGAATCTCCGAGTGTGAAAGAGATGAAAGCTGAAGGTAATTAAATATTTTATATATGAGAAAACAAGTGAAGAAAGAAATTATCCTAGGCTGAACGCCCAGTATATATACAGTCATTCACTCGCACCTTAATATAACTTAACTACTACTTTCATTGAACATCTGTTTCGCACTATTCCTATGACTCCTGTGAAACTGATTTGAAAACTGATTTCATTTTTGTCGTGCATTACCCTGATGAAACCTGATATCATTCTCGTCGTACTGTAGCCTTGATTCAAAACCTGATTTCATTCTTGTTGTGCTTTAGCCTTGCGGTTTGAAATATGATTTTATTGTCATTGTTCATTACACTTTCAATTATTCACCCATCATCACTCAACTTTGAATTGTCACTCAGCACAACCAATACAATAGTTCAACAGGCTACAAAGCAAGACCTGTGATCATATCCTACGAACAAATCACTATGATAAGACAGATGCTCCGGTTGGCAAATTTACGACTGTCAGACTGCTCATAAGCCGTGTTGCATGAGCGGGCTCGATCATTGACCACCTTGACATTATTACCGCATTCCAAAACGCTCAAGTCAATTTTGACACACTCTGCATAGAACTCCAAGAAGGATGGCCTTTTGCACACAGGATCGTATGTCCAAACCAGGCTCACTATGAACTAAAACCAGCACTATGACTATGGTGCCAACATATAGACATTTTTCTACTCTTCTCAAGTTTCATCCAATGAGAAACTGATCCCAACTTTTAAATACGCAATGATAGAGATCCTGTCCTACTTCATCATGTTGACAACATACTATTAGCCTATGCACCAAGTGCGGTAAAAGATGGCGAAATAATCAAGACAATGCTCGCAGAAGCCTACAAGATCACCAATATTGGCCTGGCTCACCAATTCCTTGGCATCAAAAACCATCAAGAAAACGGCTTAATTAACCTGTGCAATATGATCTTTATTGATTCAATTGTGAAATGATTCAACATGGCCAATGCCTACAACACCTTAACTCCACTCAACACTAGAGTCAAACTAGACTTTACCGAACCAGACCAAGCGGAAGTCAACCGCAGGGAATATCGACCAATCATTGGTTCTCTAATGTACATTGCTCTAGCCACCAGACCCGATATATAATATGCAGTGGCAGTACTCAGCCAATGCAACTCCCAGCCTCATACAACCCACCTGACAGCTGCCAAAAGAGTTTTACAATATTTCAAAGCGACCAAGTACTACCAACTCCACTATATTGGGCAGAACTCGCTTATCTAATACACCAACTCTGAATGGGCTTCTGTTAGTGCCGATCGAAAATCACATAATGGACATATCTTCATTTCGAACTGCCAGATTTCTTGGAAATCCCGGAAGCAGGACATTGTGGTTACCTCCAAACTTGAAGCCAAGTATATTGCATGTTTGGAAGTATCCTGAGGAGGCGAATGGCTGCTGCACCTATTCCAATGCCTCGGCAAAAACCTAGAACTGTTTCCAATTAGATGAAATTCACAAGGAGCACTTTTCCACATCACCGAAGAAACAGTCAAGGCTCAAACCAAAAACATTGACATCGGCTACCACAATAGCTGACACCTGCATAATTGTGGCATTGCCAATTACTCCTGGATTTGGACCAATGACAACAGTACTGATAATTTCATGAAGGCACTACCCAGGCAAAATCATCAAAAATTCACCAAGGCCATGGAATTACGGTAATCCATGATGACTGTGGTTTTTGAGATTGACTTAAGGTTGATCAACGAACTTGATTTAAGGTTAAATGGAAGGTTCTTTTACTTTGTTTTTCATACAATGGATTGCTTTCTTTGTGTTCTTTGGGATGGCCGTCCCTTTTCAAGCTACAGTTGTACTCTTTCCCTGCCTACCACAGTCACTAAAAGAAGAAGGGTTTTAATGAGACATTGGAGGATATCATTTTGTCTTCCTATGAACTGTAGAATGTGGGGGAAGCATTGCATGTATATTTAGAAGATCAGCCTCTGTAGGCCTTGCTACAGATATACCTAGATAGGCAGCCTTTGTAAGGCTTATGGATATGGGCCAATAATACAGGCGGACGATACAGGCTGATAAAGAGGGCTGCTAATATAGTCTGACCAGGCTCAGCTGTATCTATAGATGGATGCAGCATACACACCTGATCTATGGAAGTATTGTATATATATATATGGCGTTTTGGCTTCGTAGATAAGTCAATCAAGGATCTATTCATACATATCAAGTAACAGATGAGTCGATGTCACTCGGTAATGTCTCCGGTGGTGGCTCCGAGCTCTTCTGGACCTGAAGCTATCAAGCCATGTCGCAGGCTCCGAGTATTTCCGGCCCAATTGTTTCCGGGCCAACAACTTCCGGTCCTTGGCCCCGGTATGATACTCGGCATCTGGTGATGTCTTTTCATTTCTCTATATAAGTAGATCGCTTTTTCTCTTTTTTAGAACTTTAGACTGGGTACAATAGACAATCACTTTACTCTGCTCTCAACACTCCACCTGTTTCAAGCTTCACCTGCTGAAGATGAAATTCCAGATCTCATTGCCCTCTGGTACACTCGCCTCAATACACCTTGCTGGTCCCAGATTGCTAGGATGGCACTCTCCATTCATGCTATACCTGCCATATCCACTGAGGTTGAAAGGGTGTTCAGTAGTTCGAAGCTGCTTATCACAGATTGCCAAAATCGTCCGGGGTTGATATGATTTGTACAGCTGAGTGTATGACGTCTTGGGAAAAGGTAGGCATTACGGAGTCACATGATGTCGGGAAGTTGGAGGAGATGCTTTGCGCATTGGAAAGAGGGCCGGAGATGTTGTAAAACAAGACTAGGAGGTCAGTTTTGAGAGGTGTACTGGCTTTCATAATTCCCACTACCCCATAACAGATTACTTCGGAACCAGGGCCTTATCTGTTAATCCTTTTGGCCAAAGAATTGTTCTTTAGTGTGTGTATGACATCTCCAATTTATAGCATAGCCAGTAAAAATACCATGGCTTTAAGACATTTTCAATGTGTGGGTGCCATCCACGGACATGAATCACAACTGATCACTTGGTCCGCTAGGGCTTGCTGGCCGGCCAGGCTTCGCTCCTGAAAAGCCCGCACTAAGGGCGGCCAGCCAGGCTTGATATAAAGCCCGTAGGCCGGGCCTGAAGACGTCAGGGCCGGGCCGGCCCGGCCCGTTCGAACACTGGAAATACCTTCGATTGTAGTTTCAACCTGGCTAATATTGAGCCATTTATACAGTCATATATCAGATCATTTGTACTGGCAGTTTTACACAGTATACCAGTACACTGCATCTGCCCAGTGTTCCTAAGCGGCCCGGCTGGCCCGGCCTCCATTCTGAAAGCCTGCGCTAACGGCGGCCCGGCCCGGCCTGAACCAAAAGCCGGCCTGCACGTGATTTAATGAGCCTCGGCCGGCTTGCAGATATATGAAAAGCCTGCAAGGAATAGGTGGATATTTGGAGTCTTGGACTACAGTGATGGGCCGATGGCAGGGTTATGAACTTATGATAGACCATGGTTGAGTTTACTTTGGAGGTTTTCTTAGTTTAGGACTTTAGGCAGCAGCAATGGGTGTCATTTAAACAAAATATGTTTATGCTTGTTCTATTGAACTTATAAGTTGGCAAATAAAGCCTGCAGGCCGGCCGCCCGGCCGCCAAGAAACAAGCCGCCCAGCCGCCAAGAAAAAGCCGCCCGGCCCTCATTTAAAAGCCGCCGCTAAGGCCGGCCGGGCCGCTTAGGAACACTGCATCAGCCCAACTGCAGTTTTTGAACTTCAAACTGAACCAGAAAATTTTCCAACTGCACCAACCAACTGTTTCAGTGTACTGGTACGTACCAGTATACTGTTGCGAGGCTTGCTGCTTTGGACCAGTCCACTCGGGCCGAATCGGCCCGAATACGCTGGGAGTTACTGATATACTGAGTCAACAAATACCGGTGAAATCAACCGTCCCGTCCGTCCGGGATTGCTCAGGACGGGGAAGGACGGCAAGAAGCCGTCCGTCCGGGAGCAGGACGGAGACGGCACCGTCTTTTTGAGGTTGGACGGAGAAGTCTTAGCGCACATAACAAAAATTGTACGAAAATCATTTCAATTACTATTCTGACCGTGATGCAAGATATGTGAGCATCTGCTCCATCCATACCATGTCTGACTCTGTTTCTCCAAAGATTAAGCCCTCTGCACCCAGGATTTCATATATTCCGAAGCCTGTATAACATTATCGGGCTTGATTGGGTTTCGTCTAAAGATATACAGTGACCGCCCTATGACAGTAGATGACGGTCGACATTCCGTCCGTCTTGAGTAAGGACGGGACGGACGGCCTTGGCGCCGTCCCATCCGTCCTGGAGGAATCTCGGACGGACGGGACGGTTGAAAACACTGTCAAATGAACTCATACACATAGACTCATACATGTGGACTTATAAATGATTGCTCACTCGTCATTCACAAGTCGCCACGCACACCTCACCCCTGATCACTCGCCATTCGCCACTCACCACTTGTTACTGTATGGGGAGAACCGTGTGCATAGACTGAGACACAGAGAGAAGAGACAAAGACTCGAGATATATACAGGAGGCATCAGCCCCGGTTATAGCCCGCTGTATCAGACCCTTGTACATATGTAACACCACTTATCACTCTGATCTACTGAGTCACTGAATAGATTCATGAACGGTTGCTCACTTGCCATCCGCCACTTGCTATCCACCACTAATCCCTTGCCACTCGTCACTCGCCACTCACTACTTACTACTCTGATATACTGAGTCACTGAATAGACTCATTAACGATTGCTCACTTGCCATCCACTAGTCACCACTCTCTACTACTCACCACTTGCTATTCCGAATTTCACTACCTCATCTCCGCAAGACCCTCAGATTCAAACTGTATATATAGCACGAAGGTATGGATTTGGAAAACATGTAACCATTCTGCAATTTGTGCGGTATCATGCCAGAATGCACATCTATGAGTTATGGTTGGGTTTCTCGTGGTGGTGCTTGTCAACAGCAGCGGGCGGTTACGAAGTGACATTGGGTCTAAGTTAGGATTTAAGGGATTACTATCTCACTTGAGTTTTTCGATCTACTTTGAAATTGATATATACTATCCTGTTTAGACCGCTCCAGACCAAGCCCGTCCAGTCCAAGACTACCAATCCGGGGCCCGGTCCGGTCCGACCTTCCGGTTGGACCGGACCGGACTGATGTTGAACCGACTCGGTTGAATCGATTGATTGTCTAAGTCTAAGATGACACGTAGCTAAATACACTAGAGATCGCCAACCGTAACCCAAAGGACACGTGATGACGTACTCTAAGAACCGTTCCAACAACTGAGCCCTACCCCAGACAGGGTCCGTCTGGACTGGTGGAATCATTGTAGGAAATTGTGGATCACAGAGGATGATTGCTTTGAAATACTGTATTTACTTGAATCAAATTTGTTATCCCAATTAGGAAGAAGACTGCAGATATCTACAGGCCGACCAGGTCAAGTTCTCAAAGTCTTTGGGCGGCCTGGGTCTCTAATTATTCGACCGGCCTTGGCACAGGCCGGTATAGATTATGGTCATATCTGACTGGACTGGCCTGTTAGGAACACTGAGTAGTATACAGTAACACACTTGGAATTCCGAACACTACGGTATCTCCGCGGGATCTCTACGAAGGTTTCAGACTATCACTGGATATAAAGCATAGGTTCTGCCTGTAAATAGATCAATAGACTGCATCACATCGAACAATTTAACAGTCGGTTTAACATGCGGAACATGTATCGGAATGGCTTCGGTTTTTGTAGAGTACAGTAGAGTAGTTATGCCAGAAGGCTTCCACTTACATATGGCCTTCCTAAGCATAGATAGTTCGCACACATACAAGGGCATACAAGATTAAGTCACTTTATCGTTTCAAGCAATAGATTCGAGAGGCACCAAGAACTTGATCAGATAATCCACTAACGAACCACCCACTCACGAGCCCCAACTAACCACTCGCTAACTAACCACCTACTAATTAACCATCCACTAACCAAATCTCAGCCTTGGCTAATTACGATAAAGAAGTTGGACACTGTCAGGGAGTGAGACCCAGGTTAGCGACGCACGATCGTAGTGGTCACAGGCGTTCAAGAAAACTCACATGCTATCATGTTAACCATGCAACTAATATTAGCAGCTTGTAACCGCGACAACCTAGTTAACTTTGGAAAACTCACAGACTACCACATTACGTCATCGAGCTCCAATTAGCACCACAGAACCGCAATAACAATAAGAGGAAACTCACGGACTATCAAACCAAGCAACCATGATAAGGTCAGCAATACAAAATTGTGGTACGGGTTATAGGGTATCTCACAGGCTATTTAACCAAACCATTAGTATCAGATTAGCAACTTACTATTGTTAGAGAGGACAGTCACAGATTGACTCACTCGCTGTCAAATTGAGCCATCGGGCCAGATTAGTAGCCAGCCCAGGGTGGTCAGGGAGAAACTCACTCGCTGTCGAATCAAGCCATCGAGCTCAGATTAGTCATGATCCAGCTCAGAGCGGTTAGGGAGAAACTCACAAGCTGTCGAATCAAGCCATAGGGCTCAGATTAGTCACCATCCAGCTCAGAGCGGTCAGGGAGAAACTCACGGGCTGTCGAATCAAGCCATCGGGCTCAGATTAGTCACCATCCAGCTCAGAGCGGTCAGGGAGAAACTCACTGGCTGTCGAATCAAGCCATCGGGCTCAGATTAGTCACCATCCAGCTCAGAGCGGTCAGGGAGACACTCACCCGCTGTCGAATCAAGCCATAGGGCTCAGATTAGTCACCATCCAGCTCAGAGCGGTCAGGGAGAAACTCACGAGCTGTCGAATCAAGCCATAGGGCTCAGATTAGTCACCATTCAGCTCAGAGCGGTCAGGGAGAAACTCACCCGCTGTCGAATCAAGCCATCGGGCTCAGATTAGTCACCATCCAGCTCAGAGCGGTCAGGGAGAAACTCACTCGCTGTCGAATCAAGCCATCGGGCTCAGATTAGTCACGATCCAGCTCAGAGCGGTCAGGGAGAAACTCACCGGCTGTAGAATCAAGCCATCGGGCTCAGATTAGTCACCATCCAGCTCAGAGCGGTCAGGGAGAAACTCACCGGCTGTAGAATCAAGCCATCGGGCTCAGATTAGTCACCATCCAGCTCAGAGCGGTCAGGGAGAAACTCACAAGCTGTCGAATCAAGCCATAGGGCTCAGATTAGTGACCATCCAGCTCAGAGCGGTCAGGGAGAAACTCACGGGCTGTCGAATCAAGCCATCGGGCTCAGATTAGTCACCATCCAGCTCAGAGCGGTCAGGGAGAAACTCACTGGCTGTCGAATCAAGCCATCGGGCTCAGATTAGTCACCATCCAGCTCAGAGCGGTCAGGGAGACACTCACCCGCTGTCGAATCAAGCCATAGGGCTCAGATTAGTCACCATCCAGCTCAGAGCGGTCAGGGAGACACTCACCCGCTGTCGAATCAAGCCATAGGGCTCAGATTAGTCACCATCCAGCTCAGAGCGGTCAGGGAGAAACTCACGAGCTGTCGAATCAAGCCATAGGGCTCAGATTAGTCACCATCCAGCTCAGAGCGGTCAGGGAGAAACTCACTCGCTGTCGAATCAAGCCATCGGGCTCAGATTAGTCACGATCCAGCTCAGAGCGGTCAGGGAGAAACTCACCGGCTGTAGAATCAAGCCATCGGGCTCAGATTAGTCACCATCCAGCTCAGAGCGGTCAGGGAGAAACTCACCGGCTGTAGAATCAAGCCATCGGGCTCAGATTAGTCACCATCCAGCTCAGAGCGGTCAGGGAGAAACTCACAGGCTGTCGAATCAAGCCATAGGGCTCAGATTAGTGACCATCCAGCTCAGAGCGGTCAGGGAGAAACTCACGGGCTGTCGAATCAAGCCATCGGGCTCAGATTAGTCACCATCCAGCTCAGAGCGGTCAGGGAGAAACTCACGAGCTGTCGAATCAAGCCATGGGGCTCAGATTAGTCACCATCCAACTCAGAGCGGTCAGGGAGAAACTCACGGGCTGTCGAATCAAGCCATAGGGCTCAGATTAGTCACCATCCAGCTCAGAGCGGTCAGGGAGAAACTCACAGGCTGTCGAATTAAGCCATCGGGCTCAGATTAGTCACCATCGAGCTCAGAGGGGTCAGGGAGAAACTCACAGGCTGTCGAATCAACCCATCGGGCTCAGATTAGTCACCATTCAGCTCAGAGCGGTCAGGGAGAAACTCACAGGCTGTCGAATCAAGCCATCGGGCTCAGATTAGTCACCATCCAGCTCAGAGCGGTCAGGGAGAAACTCACCCGCTGTCGAATCAACCCATCGGGCTCAGATTAGTCACTATCCAGCTCAGAGCGGTCAGGGAGAAACTCACGAGCTGTCGAATCAAGCCATTGGGCTCAGATTAGTCACCATCGAGCTCAGAGCGGTCAGGGAGAAACTCACCCACTGTCGAATCAACCCATCGGGCTCAGATCAGTTATCATCCAGCTCAGAGCGGTCAGGGAGAACCTCACCCGCTATCGAATCAAGCCATCGGGCTCAGATCAGTTACCATCCAGCTCAGAGCGGTCAGGGAGAAACTCACACTCTGTCAAATCAAGTCGTTAGTCATCAACTACCTCAGATGATTACGGGAGTAACTTACTCTCTGTCGAATCAATCCAGCGGGTTCAAGTTAACCACGCATTATCACTGGCATTAAAATATCGGTGGTGACTCACATCCTACCGAACCAAACCAGGGAGTCCGCATTAGTTATGCATTATTGTAAAGCTACAAGGTTGCATGGTTGAGAGCAAACTCACTTTCTATTTGGTCAACCCGTCCCGCTCTAGTTAGACATGTATATCAGTATGGGAGGTATTTAGTACTACATACCGACTACACATTACAGCATTTGTTCCAATTAACTTCACATTATTACGACGCTCGGCTGCTGTAGAAAAGCTTACCCTCTTTTGAGTCAAGCCAACGAGTTGAGGTTAGCTATGTTTTCGCTGCCGGATGGGTATTTTGCGCAAAACTCACTTGCTATTGAATGATGCCCCAGATTCTAATCAGCAATACAATACAGAGGTATCGCAAACTTGTAGAAAAACTTACCAGCTATGGGAGCAAAGTAATAGCCGTCAGTTAACCATTTATTATTGCTATGTGCAATAGTCGGCGACTTACTCACTGTTGAATCCAGCAGGCGATCTCACGTCAGTTAAGCATTCTCGCCACATTGAATAACTGGTTCAAGCTTACTATCTGTTAAATAAAGTCATCGATCCTTGTCAACCTTTCATTGTCCGGACTCAGAACAGATTGGGAGATAACTCACGGGCTGACGTATGAAACGCATTAGGCTGACGTTAACATGCATATTTATGACAGCAGACGGTCACCAAGAAGAGCACTCACAACTTCTCAACAGCTAGATGCAGTGCTGTCTTCCCGCGGCTGTCCCTTATTCTTTTATTGGCTCTCTGCTCTACCAGCAGCCGAACGATGGCTTCATGGCCACTCTCTGCTGCATAGTGCAACGCTGTCCGCCCAGAGTTGTCCTTGGCGTCCTTGTTCACATTTAGTTCAAGGAATAGTTGTATTGCTCTGACGAGCCCTTTCTGCGCTGAAATAATCAAAGGTGTCTTCTGTTCAGCGTGATTATCATCCTGTGTGCACGTAAGCAGCAATGTATTCACTACGTGAGGTAGCTTAGGTTCTGCGGCAGCATTGAGAGTATTGTATTTGATATCCTCCGAGATTTCTTGGTGCTTGTTAACCGGGATTGCTTGTCCGTTGTTGTATCCGAAGCGAAAATCTATGAAGCTTTTTATAAAGTAAGACGCTTGATTCTCGGCCAACTTTCGTAGCAATATCGTAACATGTTGGGAAACCTCCTCATTCCAACCACAGATGTCATGATGGTCTTTGATGTAGCACAGTGTATATTCGACCAAAGGCCACTCGTTCAGATATTCAGCGTAGGCTCGAAAGTCTCTCGGACTCCAACTCTGGATTTTTGAAAATTCATCTCGCATGATGGGGGTTGTGAAACAAAGCATCAGATATCGAATCCATGTTATAGTCATCACTCTGTGGGACTGATTAATCTCGAACTTTAAATTCGAGGCATTTGGGATGGTCCGGATCAAAAACTGTCGAGCTGTTTGGTGCATAAATTGAACGGTTTCATCCACTGTAAAGCAATCAATTTTATGATGCAGCTCTCTCTCAGGGCCCATACCTTTAATTTCCAAAAAGTTCCCCGCACAGTACTTAATTCGCCTCTCGACTGCACGTAAGTTTTGTTGGATGTCTTCACGGGAAGGTTTATGGTCATCCGACAAAGCAAGGGCATCTCGCAGTTCGATGACTGTAAGAGGGCGAAGAGCGAAAAGAACAAATCGGAAGACTCTTATGCTGTCTTGGATGACTTCAGATTGTTGATGCTCTAGCCTATTGAACATATCCTTGTAGGTATTCTCTAGATCCCGAGGAATCGCTTTTAGACAATCTAAGATTTCGGCTTCCGGGCGACCCCTTTCGATGCGAGTGAGTAGTTCAGTTTTAACCAAGTTTACCCATACAAAAACTCCATGAGCGTTGTGTGTGATATAATCTAAGGCCTCATGAAAGACTTTCCCGGACATTCGGAGATCTGTCTTTAGAAAATCGACCGCAAACCTGGCAATGTCATCCTTATTCTGATCCTGAATGGTTATCACCTGATGGCGTTCCCGGATACGGTATGTAAGCTCGGCAACAGGACGACTTGCAAGGAATACTTTTATGTTGCAAGGATTTTCATTTGAACAAAGCTGGCAAATCAATTCTATGATGCTGCGTCTGTCACCTTCTTCAGATTCGTCCATCGCGTCAAGAATGAGGTAAAGCGGTTTCGTTGGGGGATGGTTTGCGAACGAGGATAGAACCCTTTTCAGAGACTCGTAAGGCCATTCTGAGTGGTTGTGACGACGAAAGTCCCGGAATTCCTGTTGGAAATGAAAGAAAGCTGACTCGTCCTGCTCAAGTATACTGTGCAGAATTGACCGCAGCATATTCTCATGGGTACTCTCCAGCACGGTCCCGCGGAAAGTGTAGAAGTAATGGGCCACGGTACTTAAGCTAGCATTTGGATCTCTCTTCGCAAGGTTTTTCTCGAAATATTTAGCAAGGGTGCTTTTCCCACTTCCTGGCTTCCCCTCGATGTATAGAAGGCTGGAGGTGGTTGATTCCGACCATTTTCGATATTGGGGATGTTTCCAGAGCCACACCAGTGAACCGTGATGCTCATCTGAAATTTTATCAAAACGTGTATTGTCATAGCGAAGAGAACGAAGGCATTCTGGATTGTTTCGTTAGCTTGGATTTAGACTAGAAATGGTGGATATGCAAACCCTGTCGCTCTTTGTCGTGTTCGATGCACAGTATTCCGGCTGGTAAATTTTCGAGTGAGTTGTGTCGGCTTGTAAGTAGAGCCTTCAACTCCGGCGCTGCTTCCAAAATGACGTGGACAAACCAGGCAGCAAAACCCTCCCACAAGTCATCGACTATGATGGACAACTTTCGAATCCCTGCTTTCTTGATAGCTTCTGCTAATGCTTCGATAAGCTCCTCATCCAGAGCATCTAAAATCTTCATCATTGTCGTGTCCAGTGGGTCATCCTCGCTGAATACCGTCGACCGTCGCCGGAAATGTCTGCCTACCAGGGTGCTGAGGAATGCAGCTGCGATAGAGTTGGCCTTTCTAGCATCTGAATAGTAAACAATCTGGTAAAGTAGGGTGTGGGTGAGAATGGTCGATCGCTGAGCTTTTGGTGCGGATGAGCAGAAAAAGTACAACACAGGGCCGTGAGTCCAAGATGCGTTCTCCTTAGCTAAGTGCGAGCAAACCTCCGTCGTCGCATGGCCGTGTGGTGCACAAAGCAACAGTGTCCACGGGGTGTTAGCCGATTCCCATTGCGTAAAGTCGATGTTTTTGGAGATCCAAAAATTCTCAGGCTTGTTCCGGTCAAAGGGGGAGATCCTGGATCGTTGTTCGTCCTGATTAACAACTAACAACTGGCCCAAGAGAATATCCCAACCGATCGTTTGAACTGGAGTCGGTGGGGTCAGTTATGAGAATCATAATATATCTTCTTCTTTCAACAAGATTAAGTACCTAAATTTTGCAAGCCTCCATACATTTGAGCGTCCATCGGGGGGCCAGGTTGCGCGAAGTGGTAATTGATATCTCCTTTATAGAGTGTCAGCCGAAAATGTTGCCCCATCACAGCACAGAAAAAATTGACGCACCATAATTTACGGGCGCATTGAATGCCGAGTTTGTGAATTCATTGTGCTTGGCTTGGTTATAGGTACGATTGTAATCTACAGTATTGTTACTGTTGGTCATTGTTGTGTTCCCGATGCCGCTTGTTTGGTATCGGGCAATGGTGCCGCGGTTGTTGGCGGTGTCATTGATGCTCTGTCCACGGTAGAGATTTTGTGGGGCGCCTAACTCGGTGTAGTCTTCGGTGGATAGTGTAGGTCCAGGAGGGAAAAAGTCATACCGCTGAGGTGACACTCCCTGAAAGTACTCCTGCTCGTTCGCCGACGGATCCGGCCGCTCGTCCGAAGGCCGACCCGTCTGCTCGTTCCGTTGCCGATTCCGATGCATTCGTTCCTTTCCGCGTTGTCCCGAAGAAGACATCTTGTGATGTAGCCGAAGGTCGATGATTCAAGTAAAAATCAAAAAGTAAGCTGTGGTTAAAGTGGTTGTGGGCACAATTTCTTCGTAGAGGTCTTGGAGGTGGTGGGAGTTATTGTACTCTGGTTGCGTGGCGTGGCCGACGGAATGGTGGGGGCTGCTTATGTGGATTCTGATTATTGGGCGTTAAAATATAATGCAAATGCGATGAAGCGTCAAGAAGCTAGCCTAGCCAAGTAATGGTAAGCATCCTACATTCATGCATGCGCCCATGCTCCTTTGCAACTTCGTTACTGGCTTTTATCCTCTTTCATGACGTGTGCGTTGCCAAGATTGTACGCCTTTAGGCTGCGGTATTGCAGGAGGCGGGGTTGCTCATCCAATGTGTAGCAATGAGATCGAAGATGCAGAATAGTGCCACAGGGTTTTACGATTTTGCGCATATGCGGCTATCTAGTTTAATTGGATTTTTTGTTGCTTGTACATGCAGGTTGCATGTTACTTCAATTTAACAGCTGCTATTCGTCCCGACGGCCTTAACCTTGCATATAGTGACCACACAGGTGAAAACTTGGCGAATCAAAGGTTCCCGAGCTGGCGCCTACGTATCCACAATTGAGCTGCAAACGCAAACGTCTGGTGTCTGTCACAAAGCCTGCCATCGATCCGATCGCACCCCGCCATCTATGCCCGTGGTCCCACCGCCACTCCCAAATGGTTAATCAGCCTCCTCAGCATTTTACTTCGTCCGGCCTTCACTCCTCCTTGTGTACCTATCACAGTCAGGCTGGGTACTCACATCGATTGCCACAAGCAAGCTACCATCTGCACCAGTATGATCTGCTAGTAGGAACATCCCCCCCCCCCCACTACCCCCACTAGGACATTATCCCATTCCCTTCGTTCATAACTGACCAGTACCTTTGCAGCTCCAGTTGAATCATTTCTCCACCACACCATTCCGCAGAATCACTCCAACCTCCAGTCACTTCCCCTAGGGTACATGATTTTGGTGTGGTGTAGTTTCATGCGGATACAATGTAGTGTTATCTGGACAACGTCGTGCCACTGTCATCCATATATTATCCAAATGAGATATCGCTGCCACTACAACCCTTCTCCATCACAGATGACACAACTATCGTGCCAAAGATACAACGATTGCATTGCAGAATAGATGAAAATCATGAAATCATAGACGACACAACTGTCGTGCCAAAGATACAACGAGAATGAATACACTACGTCTGTTGTGCCAAAGATACAACGATTGTATTGCACAACAGATGAAATCATGGGCGACACAACAGCTGTCGTGCCAAAGATACTAACGAACCTACAACTGTCGTGCCAAAGACAACGAGAATGAATACACCGCATCTGTTGTGCCAAAGATATTGACAAAACTACAATTGTCGTGCCAAAGATACAACGATTGCATATCCCAGAGCCCAAGGTACTATAAAAATCACACAACACCACAACTGTCGTGCCGAAGATACAACTAGTGACACAAGTTCGTAGGCGCTCCGGAACGACCGCCAGGCAAACACAGCACGAGAAGGCCGAGAATGCACCGTACGTGAGCGACTATACACGTACAATGTATCTCTTACGGTCAAAATTCTGGCAAGTACCTATCTTGAACTTAAACCCGAAATCGCCTCTCCAATTAAGTCCACCAATGTTGCTCCGATTTTCAAGTGATGTATACATGAAATGTGTATAACTACTCCCTCTTTCGCCTCCCAGTCTCTGATTTACGATATCTTTTAAACTGATAAAGCGGCTTTAGAAAAACACCTAAAAATCCCCAAAAATCGATTATTTTCCACAACTGTTCCATTAATATTGAAGATATTGTAAATCGGAGACTGGGAGGTGAAAGAGCAATAAATTTCTCATATTTCATGTATACATCACTTTATGATCGGAGCAAAACTCGACGACTTCATTAGATCGATATGATTGTACGGCAGAGGAAATACGGTAGCTGACCCAGATACAATGCAGCGGATACATGGTAGTGAAAACACAGTGACAGATACAGTGACACAGTAACCGATATACAGTGGCAGATACACAGCGGTGGATACTCAGTGGTGGATACACAGTGACACAGCAGTGGACATTCAGCGGTGGATACATGGAGGCAGATCCAGATACACAGCGGCAGATACACAGTGGCTGATACACAGTGCCAGTGGCTGATACACAGTGGCATATACACAGCGGCGGATACACAGCTGCGGATAAACAGCAGTGGATAAACAGTGGCAGATGCTCAGCGGTGGATATGCAGCAGATATATAGCGGCAGATGCTTGGTGGCAGAATCAGATACCACCCGATCTAGATGCATAGCGGCGGGCAGATACACAGCAGCAAATATTAAGCTGTGCATATACCCAGCGGTGGATATACTGGGCACAGCGGCGGGCAGATACACAGCAGTAGATATCAGTGTTCCTAAGCGGCCCGGCCGGCCTTAGCGGCGGCTTTTAAATCAGGGCCGGGCCGGGCCTGCAGGCTTTATTTGCCAACTTATAAGTTCAATAGAACAAGCATAAACATATTTTGTTTAAATGACACCCATTGCTGCTGCCTAAAGTCCTAAACTAAGAAAACCTCCAAAGTAAACTCAACCATGATCTATCATAAGTTCATAACCCTGCCATCGGCCCATCACTGTAGTCCAAGACTCCAAATATCCACCTATTCCTTGCAGGCTTTTCATATATCTGCAGGCCGGCCCAGGCTCATTAAATCACGTGCAGGCCGGCTTTTGGTTCAGGCCGGGCCGGGCTGCCGTTAGCGTAGGCTTTCAGAATGGAGGCTGGGCCGCTTAGGAACACTGGTAGATATACTGTAGCCGATCCACATACACAAGGTGGATATGGCAGGGTGACAGAAACACACCAAGCGGTATTTACAGTGGCAGATACACACTGGTGGATATAAAGTATGGCATCTAAAATTTCGTCAAAATTAAGTTTGCACAGCTCTGGGCACAAAAATCTCAAATTCTGACCTTTGTGGTGTATAATATCCGAACTTAGATTTTGTGCACAATAGCACGGCGGTGTGACATTTTGCACGGCACTGTAAACTTGCACGGTGCCATACACAAAGTCCAAAATCTGGTTTTTATACCAGCCGGTAGCCGACCACTCCAAAATCACATAATTGGCCATCACTCAAGAACGGCGTTGTGGATTCACAATCTGAGTCTCTCAAGTGCATTCAACTTCATCCTCCAGGTGCACTGCATGTCATGCTCATAGATGCTCTCGACTCGGGCGCTCAACTCCAGTCTTTTGATGGAATGCACTCCAAAATCACAAAATTGGCCATTGTTTAAGAATGGCTTGGTGGATTCACAATCTGAGAATGTGAGCATATAGAACTCATCGAGTAGATTATTTGACAACAGGTAAGCGTTTTAATCAGACAACTATTCATAAAGTTGCATGGGTTGATGGTAGAGGAGCCAATATATAGCTATACATCCACCCATGCCAACTTGATGAATATTTGTCTGATCAAGACACTTATTTGACGTCAAATAATTCAATCAATGAGCTCTATATGCTCGTGTTCTCAGATCCTGAATCGTCTAAGCCATTCTCAAGTGATTGTCAATTTTGTATTTTTGGAATGATGGAGCGAAATCCATCAATTGGCCGCAGTCTAATGCATCTGAGAGTCGAGCACACAAGGGAGTCGAGCACTCCTGAGAGTTGAGTGGAGTTTAGTGCTTAGCTTTGAGCTCAGCTGGGAGTATGCAGTGCAGTCAAGTGTACTTTGGAGCTGGAGTCGAGTTTCTAAATATCGTTGAACTTACCCATCACTCAAGAACGGCTTGGTAGATTCACAATATGTGAGCGCGAGTATGTACAGCTTATCGAGTAGAACATTTGACGTCAAACATGGGTCTCATTTGGAGCATTATTGACGATGTTGGCATGGGTGAATGGTTGAATTGATAGAATCCCCTCCCTGGTTACCCCATGTCAACTCCATGAATATTGTTCTGATTATGACACATGTTTGACGTGAAATAATCTAATAGATGAGCTCTAAATGCTCATGTTTTCAGATCATGAATTTACTACGGCATTCTTGAGCGATGGCTAATATTGTGTTTTTGGAGTGCCAGCATAAACTCCCGATTCCGGGTGTTGCGCACAGTGCCGTGCAAAGTCTATTTTGACGAAATTTGTATTCCATATATAAAGGGGCAGATAAACTGTGAGACAACAGCGGAAATTCAACAGTGGATATACGGAGGCCGACCCAGATGCCCAATGGTAGACATACGGAGGCTGGCGGATACACAATAACGGAATCTCTACAGTTGCAGCTGGTTAACAACAAATATGTTGAGAGCAGTGTAAAGTGATTGTCTATTGTACACAATCTAAAGATCTAAGAAAGAGAGAAAACGATCTACTTATATAGCGAAAAGAGAAGGCACCGCCAGATGCCGAATATCATACTCAGGCCATGGACCGGAAGTGTTTGGTGTGGAAGTGCTCAGTCCGGAAGTGCTCGGAGCCTGCGCCATGGCTTGGTGGCTTGATAGCTTGAGGTCCGGAACTGCTCGGGGCCGCCACTGGAGACATCACTGAGTGACATCGAATGATCCCTGGCTAAACTCCGAGTGACGTCAGTCAACTACTGTCAACAAAATAGAGTTTACCAAAGCCATCATTTGCTTAAGGCGGCAAAGCCGCCTCCGGTGCTTGTATTCTTCGAACGATACAGATAAGTGGTGACAAGTTGTATGACTGCCATCTATGATGGTAGGGCACGAAGTGGCATGAGACATCATGGTAGAGCGTGAGGAGACAGGGGTAATGTGAAAGAACAAGTTGAAATGGTTGATCACGGTCTAAAATGCTGGGATGAAATTCCAGGAGAATTTCCTTGGGCTTCAGTAAGGAAAGCCGCGAGATCAGGTGGTTTGAAGCATGGGCCAGGTGGCAGATTCAATGCAAGAGGTATAGATGGTGGCCTCGCACAGCTGTGGAAGCTTGGGAAGTTTGGGAGACCCGGACCCCAAAATGTGACAGATATTTTCCTAGAAACACCTCTGCTGTGACACCTATTTCAATGAAACATCTCCTCAGTGACCGTAACACTTATTATATTTTGAGAGACAAACACCGCCGGTGACAGATGACGTTGTAACCTCAAAGCCCGGTAGAGTATACAAGCATTTGCAGAATAAGAACGGGCACAAAAGGCAAAGCAGAAACGAAGTAGTAAAACGAAGCATAAACAAGGTTGCTGCTTCGGAGGAGTGGAGGCCACAGCTGCGGCGGCCACTCCGCCTGGACTCTCCCGCCCCGGCCCGGATGACCTTCACTGGGTGTAGAGTCAAAAGACACACAAAATTAGAAAACAGTATATACAGTGGTGCGGGTGGGTGGGTTGATGTTGAGGCACTGCTTGCCTAACCCCCGCCACTCCGCTCCCTCCATATACTCCTTTCCCTCGCTCCTGACTTCCTCCGCTCGGGGCTCGGGCTCCAAGCTTTGACTCAAAAGCTCAAACCCAAGCGCTGGCTTAAACTCCGACTTTGAGCTCAAACTCAAACTCAACGTTTACCTTCGGCTACCTCCCCTCCACTAGCCGTCGGTCGGCCTCAATGTCCTCCTCCTCGCGCCCACTAGCCGTCAATCGGCCCTAACTTAGCCTGCTTCTCCTTGTTACTGTATGGGGAGAACCGTGTGTATAGACTAAGGTACAGAAGAGAGTGAAGAGAGAGAGAGGAGAAAGACTCAGGGGTATATACAAGGGAGTGGTGTGCCCTATGCCCTACCGGATACTCCAGGTAACACTCCTCGCCTCTGTTAGCTATCCGTCGGATCTTGACTCCCTCTAGCCACTCCCGCAAGCCTTCCGTCGAGTCCCGCCCGCCAAGTCGCATCCACTAGCCCTCAGTGAAGCTGGGCGCTGGAGAGAGGTGGGAAAGGCGACGGGCTAGAAAGCGGGCAGATGTCGACACGTACGGATATCCGAGCTGTTTTCCATGTCGACATGTGACCAGGCGGTGATGGACTTCCTGGCGGCCACAGACGTTGGGAGGTTCCCGCCCGAGTGAGCAGAGGTGCGGAATGGAGGTGCGGAGGGTGGCGGTCTCTCTCTTTTCTCTTGTCTTTTGTCTTGTGGGTGCGGTCAATCTTTTGCGTTTTTCTTTTGTCCGCGGGGACGAAGGGTAGTGGGTGGAGAGCTCTGCCCTCTAGCTGGCTCGCCCGGAGGCGGAGGGGACATGGGCTCTGTCATACTCTAGTTAGAGTGAATACAGTATGAATTAAACAAAACCAATAACCTCTCCGGCTCCCACAGCTAGACAACAGTGCATAGAATATAAATAAAGCAAAAAAAAAGCAATTTTTGCTTGCGTCCAGGATGCAAGCAAAATGATGAATGCAACCCCAAACAACCTGGTGTGCTTTTGCCCCGTTGTGCAGCGTCCTTGCTTGCCTCGGCAATGTAATGGAGTCGTCGCCACAGTATAACCTATGGCGTTTGTTTCGGCGTTTGGGGAATGACCTGTGGCGTTTGTGTCGATGTCCGGGTAGAAGTATGCAGGTATGGCGGCGTTGAGTGATCCGACGGGTTTCCCCAGCAATCGCCACGAGATATTTTCTTTGTGGCGACATGGCTAGTACTGGTCACTGGCTTGCGCTTTTGCGGGACTGAGGAACGATGGATGTGACATGTCATGGAAGGATTTGCGCTTGAATCTGTCCGTGTCAAGCGCAGAAGACTAGAGTACGGGCTTTGTGCGGAGTGTTGGACAGGTGTAGTTCAATTGCCGGAGAGGTATAGTAGTGAATCGTCAACGTAGAGAGGTAAGTAGCACGCGCTGTTGTCACACACACAGCTCACAGAAAGTACCGCTCAGAAGCTCGCCGCCTTCCTACCATTAAAGGGGTAGACAACCGGCGCTAAGTACTCTGATCACAAGTAGTGGGAACTTAGCGTACAGCGTACAACAATACTTAGAGAAGCGAGATGGAGAAGAGTAGAAAAACGATGTGTTGTGTGGTAAAATTGACTGCACGAGACTAAAGTTGATGGCAACGCAGAGCAAGGGGAGTGCTATTTTGTTATGACAATATGTGACACGTGTGTCGTGTACTACCCCTGCCGCCCACGCCATTGGGCTAATCGTCGCGATACTATCAAAATTACATTTATCAAGTAGACTAATCAAATAAAATACCCCGATTTCCCTTGTGCCCATACACACAATCTTTCAATAAAGATACTCCTTCTGTACTTTATCTACATACCTCCTCTAAATTTCGGATATAATATGATGTGATATGCGATATGTGATAAAGTGTCAGACTTATCCGAACGGAGCGGTGGGAGATAATAATTCCTGTATCCTTATCATACTTATCTTTATTCTAAGCAGTTCTCTTCTTTTCGTGTTTCCTCCGGTTTTTAAAGCATTAGACAGTCGGCAAACCTCCCAACCCGTGTATTTATAGCCCGAAAGTATCATTCAAAAAGCGGACCTCGACCGCCGTCCGACGCTTCGAGCAGTTACCCCGTTGCCACCACCCCGACATACCACACCCATCAATAGGACTTACCGGATAGAATACTTGTTGTCCCATCCATTCACCGGCAAATTTTATACACCACCACCTGCATCGGCATCAGCATCAGCGTCACCCGCAACCTATACTCAATATACCAACCCTTCTACCAATTCTTCCTTGCCGACAGCTATCCAACTCAGTAATAACCACAACCAGCATGAACTACGGTCACAATGATCACTGGGAAGGCCCTACATGACCAACTCACTTACAATGCCGCTGGAAGAATACTATTGCGCAACAATACTCCCATGCCAGTGGGATGAGATGCTAGAGTATGAGCTTGCATACCCGCAGGATATTTCATTGCAGCTCCACAACCACAGCCAGAACTAGACCCTTCCCCGCCGCAGTTCTACCCACAACTACCACCCGATTTCAACAATACCATGCCGCCCCACCCCCACCCCCACCATTCACACCCAATAGATATTCCCACAACCGTCTCACCACCGCAAACCAACTACTGGCATAGTATTAGCAGTAGCTCCAGCAGCAGGGACACACCGACAAGTTACAGCAGCATGGAGCTCACGCAGGAACCCACACAGAGCAACAGCGTTGAGTCTTTGGGCAGCAGCGGGTCCAACTGGAGCATGGAGGCGCAGGCAAACATGGCGCTCAAAAGCTCGTCCAGTCCAAGATCCAGAAAGAATTCAACGGCGAAGGAGCTGTCGCTACATCCCATTCGGCGGCACAGACGGCAGTTTTCGGAGGACAAAAAGAAGGTGACTCATCTGACGCGGCTTTCGGGAGCGTCTGTGTGCTGGAGGAATCGGAAGAGGGTATGAAGCTATTTCCCCATATGATGGGTGATACTAACACTGCGCAGTGTATTAAAGCCAACAAAGGCTGCTGTAAATACTGCAACACGCTCCTCGACCCAACTCCCAACACCCCCTTCTTCCGGCTCCTCTGAACTCTTCGGCAATGGCCCCACCGAGGCCTTCCGCTGACACAACAACGGTGGCTACAGACCCCATTGAACGATACTAAAGTTTGGCGCTCACCGCAGCGACGGATTTTGGCAACGCAGGGGATGGAACTGTTCATCGTCATGCAGTACGAGCCACTGCTGCAAGATAAGAAGATGTACACGTGGCTTGACCACCGGAAGGGGATGCCGGGTTCGTTGACAACATCGCGGCACACGATAGCGGTCATTGGTGGGGTGCAGGGCACACTCAATAGATACGTCGAGGACCATATGCTAGTGTACGTTAGCAAGAAGATTAGGAGAGAGGAATTGATTCCGTGGAATACGTTCCAGATGGCGGTCAAGCTGAGCCAGACTGAGGGGGTAAGTTCCTATATCAAACCAGCAACCGCCTCCTATCGGCATAACTAATAGAACTACTGTCCCCTCTTCTGCGCAACGCCCTCCGTCTATGGACTGCAAGCCGGATAATCGAAGACCCCTGGGAGATTGTAGGGCAAGAAACATTGGTGATGGCACCCCCTGCAGTACAAGCACACGAAAAGCAAAAAGTCTTGGCAAAACGGAAATCGCAAAATAAGTCGTCAACCACGGCAGTAACCGTCAAAAGGACACCGGAAATCGATTCCTAGCATCGAATTGACCCCGGCAAGACAATCCCGGCGCCTCCGGAGCATCGGAAGAGGGTGGGCACTTCGCCAACGGAGCGAGCATGCGTCCGCAACACAACGACCAAGCCAGGAACGATGGCGACCACGGGAAGAGCGCCCCACCGGGGCAGTAGATGAGGGGATCAGAGCACCAGCTCAGAGAGGAGCCACGAATGTAGAGGAGCTGCAGGGTAGTACTGGCGAATGGCACTCCCGGCGACGTGTCGATGACACGCGTCGCCCCTACTATCACGAGCGCGACCGCGGCTGAGCCGCTGGAGCGCAACGAAAATGGGAAGAGACAGAGGAGCGAAGGCCCAGATGTTTCGAAGGCTCCGGGGGACTGGAGGAGCCGCATGGAAAGGACGGTTCGACAGCAGGCACAGGAGCTGGCGCAGCTGCACCGAACCGCCAGGCAATTAACAAACTTGTTGGAAGCTCACGCAGCACGCGAAGAGGTACAATGGGCAGGAGTGAAGGCGTGGATGGAAGAGAGAGAGGAGAAGTGGGAGTTCCGCCATGAGGAGAGCGTGCTGTTGGCAGCAGGCATCTCAAACATGGTTGCGGAGATCACGAACGAAAAAAGGAGGGAAGTCCAGAGGGAGATTCAGGAAGCAAAGGGAATCACAGATATGGACTTGTAAATAAATCCGGATGCGATGGAGGAAGTCCAGATACTGACGGAGAAAGTCATGAATGAGGAGATGAACGCACAGAGACCACAGATGGAGGCCTCAAGGCATGCACCGATGATTCCCCCAGGGGGAAAGGCCACGGCAATCACACCAGCGGTACCGATTGTCACGAGTACACCGCGAGCGATTCAGTTGAAAGGTCGAGACAAACCGACATTGATCGCTCCACCGAAGAAGAATGGCAATGCACTGAGCAATGCGCCCAAGGGCCCAATAAATGAGGCCAAGGCGGGAAAGGAGCCGGAGAGCAAGCAGCCGAAGCAACAACAACGACAGCAACAGCGACAGCAACAACCGAAGAAACCGACGTATGCTGAGAAGGCGGCAATGTCGGCCGAAGGACAAAATAAAACGGAAGGGGATTTCCAAGTTGTCCAAAGAAGAAAGAAGAACAAGGAGGAGGAGAAGAACGAAGCTGACAACATGAAATTCACCCCCAATAACAAAAACACGATGGAGAACAGGAGAGTGACGTTCAGGAGGAACAATGCACTCCAACACTCACAGAAGAAGGACGTCGAGATCGTGTCAGCGATTAACATTGCTTTACATGCGGCAGGTGCCCCGTATCACATTAGGATGACGGACATCACAACCAACGTTAGAGGAACGATCACGGCCCTAGCCGGCCCCACTGCATCAGCGGACATGTTGGTGGCATGGAAAGAGGTAGTGGTAGAAGCAGCCAGGCACATCGATCAGGGGATCATCGACATTGAGAAAAATGAGACCTGGGAGAAAGTGAAGATGCATGGGATCAGTTTCGATCAATATTCAGCACGGAAGTCGGGAGGCCTGGAAAAACTCAGGCGAGATATTCAGGCGGAAAACGAAGGAGTAGTTATTCCGATGGTTATTAATTGGTTAGGGAGACCCGCGGACGTAAAGGAGAAGAGTGTGACACCGGGAGTGTTACTCCAGGTTCACCGGTCAAAGTAGTAGCCGTACTTGGCTCGGGACTTGCTTCGATTGCGGCGGGTTAAGAGCTTCGCTCAGGATGTGGAAATAACTAAAAGATTCACAACGAAAAGAATGGCTTTCCAAATGAGTATATTGTTAAGGCTTGTTCTCCTCGCTGAGAAAGTGATCCATGATCTGATGCCTTTCTACCCTCGAAGAAACCGAAGGTCTTTATACCTTCGTCTTCGCTCTTAACTGCTAATTACACTCTTTACTCTAGAACTCCCATACCTCAACAACTTTCGAACCAGTGCAACTACTTTTGCAACCACCGCCGGTCCTTGGAGCCAATGCCCTGAACATCACAACTACTGCAGAACTCTACCTCCCGGGCCCACCGTATCTTTACCGTTAATAGATTATACTCGGACTGCTGGTATCCTTTATGGCATTAACTCCGCGGTTCCTGCCGTCCAGACCGGTGGTATCCTTTCGATCTAATTAACCTCCAGACGAATAGGCTGCGTTCGATAGAGTAGCTTCGTTGTATGGCGCGGCGCATGCTTTTAGCTTTCGTTGGGTAGAGAGTAGCTTTCTCTAGCTTTCGTTGCGTAGAGATTAGCTTTCTCTAGCTTCGTTGTTCGGAGCGGTGCGTTCTCTAGCTTTCGTTGCATAGAGAGTTTCGGAGCGATGTATACTCTAGCTTTCGTTGTATAGAGAGTTTCGGAGCGATGTATACTCTAGCTTTCGTTGCATAGAGAGTTTCGGAGCGACTCTATTCTTGCTTCGCTCTGGCCAGAGTGGTGCACTCTAGATTCGTTCACCAGAGAGAAACTTCGCTGGTCGAGAAGCGTCGCTGTTCGAGAAGCATCGCTGTTCGAGAACTTCGCAGTTCGAGGAGCTTCGCAGTTCGAGGAGCTTCGCTCTGGCCTCCGAGACTAGTGATAGCCGATGCCGTCGCGAGTGATCGTGTGTGTCCCCGCTCCGAGGGTACTATGTTAGGTGTAACAAAGAGGAAGAGCGGGGAGAAGCAGGCAACGTCAGTGGTCTTCTCGATCAAAGGGAAGAAGATGGCACAGAAGTGCTTAGAGAAAGGATTAAGGGCGGCGGGAGTGTGGCATGAAGTGGAGAGATACATTCGCGCTGGACCAGATACTTTTTTCGAAAGCTGCTGCGGGTGGGGACACCATGTTTCGAAGTGCGGCAGACTGGTGAAGGTGAGGTGCATGCTGTGCGCCGGAACACACAAAACGGAAGATCACGAGTGTGATGTAGTGGGATGCAAGGCCAGGAAGGGCCAGAATTGCACACATAACAACGACAAATGCGCCAACTGCAAAGGAAACCACATCGCGAAGAGCAATGTGTGCCCCCAAAAACAGGAGGCAATCCAGAAGGCTAAGGAGGAGAGGACTAATCGGAGAGAGAGAGTCAGAGGAGGAAAGAACACTCCCCAAAGCCATGAAGTACCGAAGGAAAAGGAGGATGGGGCCCTGGCCACAGAGGAAGCAGAGAAGAAGACAGGAGAAAGCCAACCTGACAAAGAACAAGGCAAAGAGGAGACCCAAGTTCCGGCAACGCAGCAGGGGTCAGAAGAGTCCATCCCCGAGACACAATGGTGAAAGTCCTACAAGCGAATTGCGGGAAGGCGAAGGATAGTACTTTCCTGGCGCTAGAAAAGGGTGTGGAAAGAGGGGCATATTTGGTGGTAATGCAAGAGCCGTATCAGGGAAAAGGGAAAGAGGAGGAGTACCAAATTAGCCATGCGGCTTTCAGACTGATAAGAGGGAAGAGAACCATGACCGCAGTGAGAGTGGACACGACAGTTGTGGTTGACGAATTAGGGGACTTTGGAGGCCGAGGGGACATACAGGCTTTTGACGTCACCAACAAGAGAGGAATCAAGGTCAGAATCGTCAATGTCTATGACCAAACAATCCAAGAAGAAAACGACAGACCATCAGCCCGACCAGCGAGGGAGGCGAGATGGGACGAAATGATCGCCAAGGGCAATGTGGTAGTCTGTGGGGATTTCAACGCTCACAGCCCATGGTGGAACAGCGGGTGCAGTCAAAGAAGGAGCGCTAGCTTCTTGGAAAACCTCATTTTAAAACACGATCTAGAAATAATCAACGATGGTCAGCCAACCAGAGTTGCATGGAAAAACAACGAGCTGATCTAGTCGATAATTGATGTCACGCTAGTAAGAGGGGGTGAGGTGACCAATGCTTCGGCGAGAACAATGTCAGAGGACGAAGAAGATATAGGGTCGGACCATCAGATGATCGAAATAGAGTGGGGGAGGAAATCGGAGGATGGTACGAACCACGAAGTGATTGCGTGGAACATCGACGAAATTGAAGAGGAGGACTTAAAGGAGATGAAGAAGAGCTGGGGCGAATGGAGCAGAAGCAGGAAGACTTTGTCGGAAGAAAGCACGATCCAAGAGCTGGAGGACGAAGCGAAGGTGATAAAAAACGAAGTCACCAGGGTGCTGAGTCAGAAGGCAAAGCAAGTCAGAATATGTGCAAAATCCAAGAAGTGGTGGAATGCCAGGATAGCGGAGAACAGGAAAATCTTGGCGTTCATGAAGAGAGAAAGAAGAGGAGGCAGAACCAACTACGCATCCATCAAGGCAGCAAGGAAAGAACTGCGAAAAGCAATCAGAGAAAGCAAGTGAGAGTGCTGGAACACCGTTGTGCAAGAGGCGGAAGGAGGCAAGGTGTGGAGGGCGCTAAAGTATACTGGAAAGCAGGGAGAACTTACGGTTAAGGCTCTGCAGAAATGAGAAGGGGGGTTGGCGACTTCCTGGAGCGAAAAAGCGGAGCTGATAAAAGAGGTCGGGTTCCCAAAACCATTGCCAGGAATGAAGAAGAAGGCGAAGAAGGAGGGGGGAGAGACCCACCTGGAGATCACCGAAGAAGAGGTCAAGGAAGCTATCTATACACAGAGCGTCAAGAAAGCGCCAGCACCGGACAAAATTAACTTCAAGATAATAAAACTGCTGTGGGAGTGGGATGCGAGCAGAATAGTAGCCTTAGTGAAAACGACAATACGGTTAGGACATCATCCGAAGGAATGGAAGACGGTCACAGGAGTAGTGATACCCAAGCCGGGAAAGCCAGATTATCATCAAGCAAAGGCGTATAGGGTTATCGCACTCGAGAATTGCTTAGGAAAAGTGGTCGAAAAAGTGGTGGCAACGAGAATCTCAGAGGAGTGCAAGAGGAGAGGACTGCTACACGACGGCCAGTTTGGATGCAGAAAAAGAAGATCAGCGGTTGATGCGGTGGGAATGATGGTGAAAAGAGTGCAAGAAGCGTGGAGGAGGGGGAACATCGCCTCAGCCATACTGATGGACGTCAAGGGAGCCTTTCCGAACGTCGCGAAAGGGAACTTGATCCAGATAATGGAAGACATGAAATTTGAAGCGGACCTATGCAGGTGGGTGGAGAGCTTCATGTCTGACAGAAAAGTAAAAATAAAGATGGACGGAAGGACGGGAGAAGTGATGGATGTCGAAACAGGAGTACCGCAGGGATCCCGACCTCACCGATTCTGTTCGCAATATACATCGCCGGCCTCTTCAAAAAAGCAGAAAAAGAAGCGCCGGAAGTCACAACGTTATCCTTCGTGGACGATGTCGCCTGGGTGGTGGAAGGGAAGGACGTCGACCAGTGCACAAGCCACATGCGAAGATGTGCAAGGAGAGCTACGCAGTGGGCGGAGATGAACGCCGTCCAGTTCGACATAGCGAAAACAGAAGCAGTCTTGTTCTCAAAGAAAACGAACCACCAAGGAAGTAAGGTCAGGATGGGGATCCAGGTGGACGAGAGCAACTCGATATCGTTCAATTCGAACCCGACGAAATGGCTAGGGGTGTGGATGGACAGAAAATTGAACTTCCAACACCACCACGAAGTAGTCATGACGAAAGCAAAGATGGCGCAGGGGAGAATCAAAGGAATAACCGGAAGACTCGGACTCAGACCAGAAAATGCAAAGAAGGTCCAGATAGCTGCAGTTCAGTCCGTGGCATTGTATGGGTCAGAACTGTGGTGGGATGGACAGTTAGGACGCGAACACGAACTCCAAAAACTGGTCAATGAATCGGCAAGAAGGGTTACTGGAATGATCAAGTCAACACCGACGGTTCCGTTACTTAAGGAAGCAGGAATGAGACCGGCAATATCACTACTCAATAATCGGAGGAGACGATTCGCCAAAAGATTAGCCGAAATGCCAGACCAGGCAGGAGGAGGGGCGTTGGTGGAGGGAGAGTCAACGCTGGCAGTAAGGCTGAGAAAAGACTTAGGGGTAGAAGGTAAGAGAGAAACGAACTTCTTACCCATCAACCCACAGAGAGCGGAAGCGAAAGTGTACGTCCTGGAAAAGAAGGAAGCGTTGAAGGTCGCTCAAATAACAGACGAAGGCCTAATTCTTTGGACGGACAGATCCAGGCTAGAAGACGGAAGAGTCGGGTGTACCGTGGTATGGAAGAAGGGAGAAGAGAATTGGGAAGCGGAGCGACACTACTTGGGAAAGAAGAAAGAAGTTTTCGACGCTGAAGTATACGCCATCGAAAGGGGCCTACGGAAAGCGGCAGAAATGCTACCCACGACAGGAAATTCCAAGGTGGTTATCTTTTCGGACTCAGTCACTGCAATACAACGGGTGCAAGACGACAAGCTAGGCCCTGGACAGCGGATGGCCAAAAACGCGGTTGCGTGGAACAACAAAATCGTGGGAACAGGAGTGGAAATAGAGTACCGGTGGGTACCATCTCACGAAGGAGTTGAAGGAAATGAAAAAGCCGACGAACAAGCGAAAGCAGCCGCGGAAAGAGTGGAGGGCACACTGGAGCTTGTGAAAGGATACAAAGGATGGTCAATGGCAAAGGTGCAGAGAAGGGTCACAGAAGCCAAGTGGAGCGAAACTGAAAAGTGGTGGAAGGCAAAGTTCAACGGCAAAAAGGGGGGGTACAGAATGAATGGAAAGAGGAGGATGAGCAAGCTATTGGGCGAAACCAAGAAAAGCGTCGCGGGAAGGTTTCTCCAGTTAAAAGTGGGACACGCGCTAACAGGAGTTTATCTGGAACGCATTAAGAAGAAGAAAGCAAAGAGTGCTGGTGGTGTGGACACTTGACGCAGACAGTAGACCACTTGTTCAAGTGGTGCAAGAAGTTGAGGCGGCAGCAGGATACTCTGTGGGAGAAGTTGCGGAAGAAGTGTAAGATGAAGGAGAGAGGCAGATTGCCGATGGCGCAGGTGTTCGATACGGAAGAAGCAGAAAAGGCAATGTTGAAGATTTTAACGGATACTGATGTCGGGAGAGTTGCGGAGGCTTAGGGAGGGGATGGGCAGGCAGGGAATGAGGAGGGTGGAACGAGGAAGGAAGGGGGAAAGATGTGTTCAGTTCAAAGAGAAGGGAAGAAGGAGAAAGGGATGATACGACTTTGCTCAAAGAGACAAGAAGGGACACCTGACGGTCACACTGGAGAAGTATCTAGGAAAAGGCTTAGATTATGTCATGGCCGCAAGCGGCCGAATACAGTATGATTCAAACAAAAAAAAAAAAAACATTGGTGATGGCACCATGCACCGATCCCGGAAGTCCCTACTATGCAAAAGTCCCTGTGACTCCCGTAATGGACTTCTAAATCAACAACATCACTGCACAAGATTCTCCTCCCTCTGCGAAAAGACTATCAGGTCAGGTTTATATGTTAAACTTAGGAGTTCTAGAGTTGTCTTGTCTTATTGTCTATATACATGGAGAATGACTTCTCTTATATACTATGGTAAGTACGGTGTCATGATGTCAGGCCGAGGCCTGCAGGTATGCCATCAGGCCGAGGCATGGACGTCATGAAGTCCTACGCCACCATAAGCCCATCCAGAGATGGCCGCACCGTCATGATAGATGACGTCCACGACCGCACCGTCATGACAGATGACGTCGGTCAAGTAGCATATTGCAACATTATAGATGTGGTTAGCACCGTGGCGAGACAGCAGGAGCAGTCTGAGAATGCTTAAAGAAGCGGCGCAGTATGATTCGCAGATGTTTTGGTGCTTGCAGCTGTTTGACTGGGATTGGAAACCGATTGCACCGCCATGTTCTGCTTGAGTGGGACTGAGTTTTGCTGGGTGGAGGAAGGGGGAAGTGCGTGGAGGGTTTTGCACACCATATCGTCAGGATATAATTAGAGTGAGTGGTGTTCGTCGGCTCAGTCAGTCGTGTAATAATATTTAGGCTCATTTTGTTTCCAGTTTAGAAAGGAAAGATCTTCGTTGCCTCTTTTTATTCTCCAAGACTTGACTACTGTGAGATACTCACCGCGGAATGCCCTGACTCACCGCGAGCACCGTCTAAGACCGCGCGAAGAAAGATACGGAGTGTACCTGCCTGCCTGAGAACTTCTGGCGTCATCGGTAGATATGGCAAGTGATTGGATGCGACGCGCTAATGCACCATCGGAAATCTATCTGTTCAAGTCCAATCGTGTTCATAGGTGGCCTCATCCAATCCATATTGGTAGGGTATAAGCCCAACCCATACTAGATTGGTTTAGTGGGATATCCAATCCCATTCATCCATCGGGTTCTATCCCATTGACCTTCACTGCAGAGAAGGTATTACTGAGCAGAATAGATGACGATTCCTCGTTCAGGGCCTGTTTCCAATGGTTCCATTGTGGGCTCTCCATGGCCGCCGCATATGTCAATGGGTCCTCATTGATGCGATGTTGTCCCCCGGATAGAAGTATAGAATTAGCTGGATCAATGTCTCCATACATGTAGCTCTAGCCCTCTATAATAGCTGTTGCGATAAATAGTCTGAACAAAAAAATAATCAAGCTTAGCACGGCTCGGCGGCTTCCGCCAACGTGCAACTTTTTGATTCAAAATACTCATTTTGGTCCTGACCTCGCAATCTCCACATAAAGGAAGAAAGTCCAAACAATAAATTGTTTGAGTAGATATCCATATGCTCTAGCTCAAGCTCCCCCTCTCTCGTGTCAATCTGGGAAAGTCCAATAAAAACAGCTACCTCCAGCTGACGTCGTGATGCTGTTCCCCTGAGAAAAAAGTCCAAATTACCAAGTATCAAAGCAGATATCCATGTAGCTCTAAGTAGCTTCCTCTTGGGTTGTTCCTCAGAGAAAAAAAGAAGGCCGCTCCTAACCCCGCCCGTCGTTGTGATATTCCTGGTAAAGAGCACAGTGTTCCTAAGCGGCCCGGCCGACCGCCCGGCTTTTTAGCGGCCTGCAGGCCCGGCCGGCCCGGCCTCCATTCTGAAAGCCTGCGCTAGCGGCGGCCCGGGTCAAAAGCCGGCCTGCACGTGATTTAAAAAGCTTGCATCGGCCTGTATCGGCCTGTATTGGCCTGCATAAGCCTTGGTCTGGTTGATGGATGGAATACGGCAATGGCAGAGCTACGATAATTGAGTTGGGTATGGTTTATGTTTCGTACTTTGGAGACTTTCTTAGTATAAGCAGCAGAGAATCTTTCGAACAAATTCTGTTTAGGCTTAGTTCCGCCAAGAAAAGCCTGCAGGCCGCCAAGAAAAGCTGCCAGGCCGGCCGGAAAAGCCTGCAGGCCCGGCCCCTCATTTGAAAGCCGCCGCTAAGGCCGGCCAGGCCTGGCCGCTTAGGAACACTGAAAGAGCACTGCTTCCCGTTACGATATTCCCCTAAAAACAGGAATTCCAAATTAATTTAATAGGATTAAGTAGACAGTGTATCTTTCATGTTTTTCTAGTGTAGAAGTACGAAAGTTCGATGTCCCTCTCCAATTGCCACCCTGAGTGGGTAGAGCACCCTCCTCCTACGCTGCAATAGATAAGGTAGAGTAGAGGTAAAATCTATGTAGCTGCCTGCTCCAGTTCTCCAGTTGTCGCTCGGAGAAAAAAAAAAGGCCACCCTAGCAAGAAGTATCCTACACCCCGCCTCATGGATTGGGGCTCTCCATCCAAACAGATATCTATGTCCAGATGTTCCTTGGAGAAAAAAACGGATTAGAGTACTCAGTAGAATCCTACCCCCCGCTGGATATGGGAGATGGATCATCTAATTTCGCAACGCTTAGGAGGTGATTGGTTTTTTACTGGGGCGACAGCTACCAGAGAAGGGGAGGGGAGGGAGTTTAACCGCAGATTTGCCTTACTTCCACCCATTCGATTTTTTGTTGCGGACGAGGCCCATCACACGCCATTCATCGTTCCGTTCTTTGCGCACAAAGAGGAAGCCATCAGGCAGCAGTATAATGCAGTCATTGTGCCTTTGAAAGTCGATCATCATCATCTAATTCTGTCGCTCTTGCTTTGCCTTGCTCTTGTGGCTGCCTTTCCCCAGCCACCAATGATACGATGGCGATGACCGCGACTAGGCAGGCGTGCTGCAGCATGAACGAACGGGACGATCGTAGATCGATCATGAGGAACGCATAGCGATTAGATGGGACAAAACGTTGCGGAGGCAGTGAACAAAAGTGCAACAATTGTTCGCCAGGGAAACAGAGACCACGATTATTGCAGCAGTTATTGTCCGTTTTTTACAAGTGATGTCGCCGAGTGCCGAGGGAGAGTGGAGTGGCTTGGCGTCTTTCACTCTAGCTCTAGACTACAAGATCCCTGCAGCTTTTACGTTCTAGAAAAAGGATCGGGGATTGAGGATTGGATTAGCGATATCTAGTCCAAATAGTGCCCAATAAAGCATATTTTGCAGGGACCTGCAATTGCGCTCGCTGCCTGCCTGGGTTGATGACGACTATGATGTCATAAGTGCTGCACATCCGGCCTTATAGTCAATTCTGCTTTCTTCACTTTTATTCCACGATTGTGGGGGAGAGAGTGCACAATTTAAAAAAGGGAGACTGAATGGACTCAATGGTCTCTATCAGCCGGCTGACAGACTAGCTCAATGGCCAGAAGAGAAAGCGCCAGCGAAGCTTTTAAAAATTTTTAGGTCGAGGCTGGATTTAGAGTTTGGCAAACCAACTGATGTGATTTGGGCTCAGAGCCTTACTGGATGAAGCGAAGCAAAGGGTCCCCCCTTCTAGAACAACCTTTTTTCCCTGTTTTTTTCCTAGAAGCATAGGGAAACAATAGTGAGGACCGGGCAGACCAGTGTCTTATGAAGAGGGAAGGATGGGATGAACGTGTTCGACAGCAGTGTCCGCCGGCAGCCAGGACTCTCAAGATGGCTGACCACCATAAAGGAACGGAATTACTTTCTCCATCTCCTGCACTCCACGTTGTGTTTGAAATCATTCCCTGTCTGCTATCGTGGCAGACGCGTGTTGTTTAGCGGAGGTTTTTTTTTTTTGCGCAATTTGTTTATTGTGATGCGGGAATGGGGATCGGCCCTGCATGGAATGGGTGGCCGGGTGCATGGTCACAACATCACGACTTAAGGGTCTGGTTCGTACGACTATTGCTATCTCTCTTGATCTGCAATACAACAACGAGAAGAGAACGAGGACTGGCAATGGTGCCAGATGATACGAGTCGTGGTGGTGATCATGGTGGTTGCTCTCGTGGCGGTGAACACTTTGCCAAACAACACCAAATCCTCCCCGCTGGAGGGTGAGATGACGTCCCAGCTATCTACCTAAGCTGCTATCTATCGCCGCAACAGCGACAACAACGAGCGGTGACTTCGTGGCACCGGGCAACTCCCCAAGGCTCATTGGCAAACTTGTCGTTGTTATTCTTGCGATGGTAAACATTAACGGATTGTGCTAACGCAGTCGCATTTGAAATATATTCTACTGAGGAATCTTGCTTTTTGATACTTCAAACACGCACCTCAAACCTTCAAACTTACTTTAGAACATCGTCATCATCGGGTCTCTGCATTTGCATATTTCCCCACATAAGCTATCTTTTCTACCATCAGATTTGAAGATGTTCTCTGATATCCCGGCATCGAATACGTATGTTTCACTTCACATCTCCGTATGGAGGAATGAATGCTAACGTGCAGTGAAGAGTCACCCTGCCTTGCGGGACTGTGTTGCCCCGGGCCCCCCAATCGCAATACAGGAATGCGGAAACCTCTATGGAACAGTGGCTGAATTGCACGATGGACCAGATCATCGGACTCAGTGCTATGCCAATAGAGAAACCAACAAACACCCTTGCGGATACCCCCGGCTCCGTGGGAATGGATTCTACAGAAACAGTAATAGGCTCACAATATGGGGGTGCGGAATATCGAATGAAACAGTGGCAGGATTGCACAATGGACCGGATCATGGGACTCAGTGCCATACCAAAGGAGGAGCCGACAAACACCAACGTCGCTGCAGAAACCAAAACTGGAAGTGAAAAAACGGGGCCATCAGGCTCAATGACCAGGGAGAAGGTCAATGGGGTTCCAGGGTTCAGAGCCACAGCATTGTCGACTGCTGAGAATGACAGCGAATGACAGGCATTGGCTGGTATGTTCTCCCCAGGTGTGTTTGTGGATAAAGAATAATGCTGATTTTTTGCAGGGGATGAGTATGTATCTATGGGTGATGATGGTGGATGGAATGGATTGCGGAGGGGTGGATGGACGGGTCTTGATGGATTAGACGGGAAACTGCGCTTCGTTATTGTGATTTTAAGGAGGGCGACTAGGGTGGGACATTGTGGGCGGTTGGATGATGAGTGATGGGTTGACGGTTGGCGGTGAATTCAAAGGGAGTGGATGGACAGATGATGGATCTGGAAGGAGTGATGGCTTGAAAGAGAGTTAGTGGACGGGTGGTGATAGAATGAAGGAGGGTCGATGGGAACGACACTACGATATTATGATAGCGATTATGATGGGGGTTTGTTTGTACGCTATTTTGATGTGTACTTTACTTTTGATATGACTTCCTATCTACCCCTAACGATACATTTCATGACTTCATGTAATGAACTATGTTCGGAACTATAGTGTACTTGATTTATCCCCATAGGAGATACAAAAACTACTTAAGTGTTGGAGCGGTTTGTTGAGTTCGTTATTACGTGGCTTGGGTTAGGGTTGAGCGCTTGCATTTAAGTTCTTGTGTACGTGTCATTTAGACAATCAACCGTTCAGTTCAGTCAAGAGAGAAGGTTCGGTACAACATTAAGTATCTCATTTCATGTGATTGCTATTCATCTATACATGTCAGAACTCCACTGCTAGAAAGTCTCATGCATTTCCAAGCATCTTTGTTGTCCCAGCGTCCTGAAGTAGAATGCAAGTTGCAGGGGAACCAGACAAACCAATCCTCCTTCACTCACATGTATTCGCATCCACCCAACAGCTTCTTGTCATCTCTACATCTATCGCCACGATCTGAGGGAAATGGCCGGAATCACAGGTCTACCTCTCGAGATCCGAGACCAAATCATCAGCGAGGTGCATCCAACCGTAGCTCGGCTCCCTTCGCCCCTCCTCAATAACTGACAACCAGCTCCCCAGATCTCCCCTGAGCAGCAGGGCACTCTCGCAAATTCTCTTTAACTTGCCGCGCCATCTACCACCAAGTCCTCCCCGTCCTCTACCGCACATATCGACTCAGGCTCTTTGGTCGCCCTTCCTGGCCAGGTAAACCCGAGATCGTTAGACGCCTTGTGTCCTCGGGCTCCTACGAGGTTCCGTCTGATACCAGGGAAGGCTACGATAAGGCGGAGAGCGAGGCTGTGATCAATTAGAAGGGCAAAGGTGTTGCTGGCCGTTCCTGGAAAAACTCGTACAGTGTGAGGAAGGAGGTAGCGGGTAATAGCGCCGCAAAAGTGGAAAAGAAGATGGAATGAAGGCTTCCTTTGTTCATCCACAAGGTTATCATATGTGGATACTGGAATCACCCGAAGGAGGAGCACTCAGATGAGTATTTCGTGCCAAACGACGGTGATATTCGAGAAAATACACCTTTCGTAGAAGCTCTCGAGGGTCTGTTGTGGAGCATTGAGCGTTTGGAAAGTTTTGCGTGGGTGGGGCTCTTTGTTGTGATTGCTGTACTTGATTGGTGATAGTACTGATGGATATAGATGCAGTGTTCCTAAGCGGCCCGGCCGCGATTTTGGAGGCCTGGCTTGGCGGCGGCCAGGCCCGGCTTCATGCAGGCCGGCAGGGCCGGGCCGCTTAGGAACACTGAAAAAGCCTGCATCGGCCTGCATCGGCCTGCATAAGCCTTGGTCTGGTTAGTGGATGGAATACGGCAATGGCAGGGCTACGATGATTGAGTTGGATATGGTTTATGTTTCGTACTTTAGAGACTTTCTTAGTATAGACAGCAGAGAATCTTTCGAACAAAATATTCTGTTTAGGCTTAGTTCCGCCAAGAAAAGCCTGTATGGCCGCTTAGGAACACTGTATAGATGGAGGATCACCCGCCCCTTGCCTCAGCAGATCTCGGCTGCCGTCGCGTGATTCGACACCCGTGCAAGGTTGAAATTTTTGGCGACACACATGTATGCGAACCACCCTAGCTATCGATACCACCCTCACTCTCCGACACCCTTCTGCAACGGCACCGTTCCTTTCAGCAACAACAGTTTCGTCAGCTTGAGAGCTCTACAAACGGGTGATTATCAGCAGATGATCCAGTATGGTGATGTCATGCGAACGGAATCGAATTGGGAGACTACGGGAACTAAAGTTTAAAATTTCGCCTAGGTTCATTAACATGTTGGTTAAGATATGTTGGAACGGTTTTTGGAGTACGTCATCACGTGTCCTTTGGGTTAGGGTTGGCGATCTCTAGTGTATTTAGCTACGTGTCATCTTAGACTTAGGCAATCAATCGATTCAACCGAGAGTCGGTTCAACAAGATAGAGCCGATGGAACCGGACATCCTCGCTGCACTTTTCAGACCGCCTCCGCCGCCACGTGGCCGCCTTACCACCCCCAAGATGAAGCTTCACCGGCTGAAGCTGAGGGATGTTGCGTTTCAGCAAAAGGGAATTGCTGCCACCACGAAGTCTATTGATCCGTCCGAGCTAAGGGATTTAGACTTTACTACTGCCAAGAGGACACGGTCGGCCAGTCTTCGATCGTCGTGATGCGGTCTATTTCCATGCTGACACCGTCGGGAGAGATCATAAATCCGAGGAAGCCGACCTCCTTAACTCCGAATTGGCACTTCTCCACCTTGCAGTAGAGGCCGAACTCCTGCAGCCGTTGCAACACCTTCCGAACGTGCTCGTCATACTCCTTCTCATTCTCTGAATAGATTAGGATATCGTCAAGGTAACATACGGTAAAGTCGTCAATATAAGGTCGAATTTTGGCGCAAGTTGACTAACGTCACAGCTCGGGGTTTAGCCCGGAGGCTCTCGACGTCATTCGGAGATGTGGCCGGAGCCTTCTCGGGCATCGAGCCGAGAGCACCGGTCATCCACCCCGACTTGAGCACGATATCCGGCTCCGGATACCCGGCCCCGGATATGACTTAACTCCGGCCCGGCTCCGGGTATGGCACGTTCCGGGCATGATACCCATTCTCTGATATAGAGCTTTCTCTTTCTCTCTCTTTGTACTTTAGACAATTCAGTACATTCGTTCTTCCTCTCTGATTTGCTCTCAATATCAGAGGCAGTTGTCGATGTAGGCTTGGAACGTAGCCGGTGCATTTGTGAGGCCGAATGGCATAACGCGGTATTCGAACTGGCCATACCGGGTTCGGAATGCCGTTTTGTACTCGTCGCCTTCTCTGATTCGGATGAGGTTATAGGCCCCACGGAGGTCCAACTTGGTGAAAACCCTGGCGCCACGCACTCGGTCAAGCATCTCCGAAATTAGAGGAAGTGGATATCTATTTTTTACAGTGACCGCATTCAAGGCTCGGTAGTAAATGCAAAATCTTAGACCTCTGTCCTTCTTTTTGGCGAAAGTATTGGTGCTGCCGCCGGTGATGATGACCGCCGGATAAAGCCATTGGCCAGGCTCGTCTCAATGTAAGCCTCCAAGGTTCGCAGCTCGACCTCGGAAAGGTTGTAAACCCGCCCATATGGCAACTGATGGCCGGGCTCCAAATCAATCGTATGGTCAATTGGCCAATGCGGTGGTAATGTCTCTGCCTTGGCCTTACTAAAGACCTTGACGAATTCCTGATATTTGACGTGATGCGCCCTCCGTCGTCCGTAACTACCGTCTCTGCTTCTGCTCCATCTGCACGCCGCACGCGTTAATTGAGGTCGCACATGGGAATGGAGAAGGTAAGGATTCCCAGGAGTAGTAGTACCGTAGGCCTGACTTAATGGAGCATGTGTTGAACCGACTCTCGGTGAAGCGATTGATTGTCTAAGTCAAAGATGACACGGAGCTAAATACACTTGAGATCGCCAACCCTAACCCAAGGCACGTGATGATGTACTGTAAGAACCGTTCTAACAGCATGACCGTGGCGTGCGTCCTCCCTTCGTGACTCGGCGAGCCGGTAGCAGTCATTCAAGGACCCCATTGTTGGTACACTCTTCTGCCGCAACTGCCACCGCTGCTCCTGCTCGTCGTCATCCAGCGCTTGGGTCTCGCCTGGTGTGTCCGAGGGTCTGACGTCCAAAGTCGCTCCTAGCAGCCCAGAGCATTCCCCAATTGGTAGAGCAAATGCTTCCACAACCTCGTCGCTCGCTAAGAGATTGTCAAATGCAGTAGCTCCGAGCATTTCAACATCTGGAGGAACCGCTTCTTGCCCCCAGGGCCCGGGGGTCATCGTCCGCCTGTGAGGTCTTATCCAAGTGCACTTCTTCTCCTGGAGCACTCTCATTCGGTGCCCGTAGAAAGATTAATCGTCGACGCGTCCATTCGATATCGGGGTTTCGAGTGCCGAACCATACCAACCCTAGTACAAGATCGTAGGCCTGCATTGGCACGACTAGTACATCGCTATTTTAAATTTCAAAAGTGGTTATCTATCAATGCATGGCAATCTACACAAGCGGTTTCATGATTAATCGCTAGTCTTGTTGTCGGCAGTGCGGGGCATTGCTCCTCTTATCTTGGCAGCGGGGTTCGTTGTGACACTCAGCTGTGCCCCCATTTTGGAGATGCGTCCACCGTTAGCTCCGTAATGCCAAACATTTTGTCAACTGGGTGCAACGCGCCAATCATAATTCAAAAGTAGATCACATTGACAACACGGCCTACAGTGGGAACACAATAGCGACTGACAGTAACGACTCGACAGACACTTAGAAGCAGATTGGAGGAAACTCCATCGACGCGCGAACTGCGGTAGCACTAGTACGCATGCTGTGGTTGTAATTTGACAATATTCGCCCCTTGGTGTGCAGCAGGCTTCGAGGTTTGCGCAAGGTGAATGTCGCCGTCTTGCGTTTTGAGACCCCATCATTGCAGGAAGGTGCTATAATCCTATTCGCTTGCTACTTTAAGATCGGAACGCATCTAATGTGGAACACGTAACCCCTCACCCAAAACTGACCGGTGCACCATGCATGTCCTGGAGTGGTCTTGTGGTTGGCGTGTTGCATCATGCAGATGATCGAACAAGCCAATGTGCAAAGTGGGGGCACTGTTGAGCCTCAAAAATTCAAGGTAAGAGGGGTAGGTAGTCTCTAAGAATTTAGAAGTGTGGTTGATCCTAAAAACTACCCACCCTTGAACATACTGTATCAACAACACAATTCCACTTCACACCGAGCAACCTGCTGAAGGTATATCCGGAGCTTCCTCTCTTTCAACCTGCCTGACACACGCAGCGACTATATCGGACATCCAGCAACCACAATACTACGACAGGTACGACATGACCGGTGCGAGAACACGACGGCTAACAGTAATAGCATAAATACAATGGGTGACCATAATTATTCTATGCACAACGAGTTCAGGAAAGCGCATCTTCACGGCGGGCAAACGTTTATCTATGGCGGGTAGGTCTCTTCTGAACCTGCACGATGTGAGGACGGCGTGCTAACCAAAAACCCTATGGCTAGCAGTGTCGGTCAGGATAGTCATGATCGAGAACAGTCGCACAGGATATTGAAACCACGTAAGTGACACAATGGAACAAGTTAATCCCAAGGCTCAATAAATGAAATCACAATTATTGACTACCTCCTCACGCTAGTTGTGGCAGAAATGGAAAAGAGTACATTCTTACGCCTGCTGCCTATGACCGACCAAGACAAGTATGTATCCATATCGCCTATCGATCCAAACGATCCGAAGTTATACTGGATCCTACGTGACGCCGACTTCAAAGTTTGGGAATCAGCCAATAGCTCAGTGCTATTACTATTTGGTGGACCACCCGGCTGCGACATGACTGGGGTTTCGTCGCTCATCGCCAGGCAAGAAGTCTCACGGCGGCAGGATGGTGCTGTGTTCTACTTTTCCTGCTCGATGGAGGGCTCGGATGTTAGCACCACTTTCACGTATTCCGTTCTCCGCCATATCCTCAATGGTTCCAATCCTTGCCAGGCGAAATTGATCACTGAAACCTTCCTTCGCACCCTTCTACTCAAGATTATCCAACGTAACCGATCACGTTTCAAGGACGTCCGTTTTCCTGTCATCACCCTGGAGGAGATTCTCCGAGCTGAAGCTGGCGGACTTTTGGAAGCTTTAACAGAGGCAGTTGTCGAAATACGAACAATCGGAGATATGCCGATCATCATCGACGGAATCGATAATGTGGGGCTACATGGGGCTCAGTTTCTTCATAGGTTTTGCTCGCTTACGACAGCAAATCCGAAACCGAAAGTGCTAGTCACATGTCGGCCGGACCCCCGTATCCAGAAGATAGTTGATGGGATGCCATGTATAGTGTACGACAAGGAGCGACAAGGTTTGGGCACATCCCATCCTCTAGTTGTAAGTCTAGCTAACTAGCTTTTGCAGAGTGCCTTAATTCTCTTCGCCATGACGATACCCGCTATGATAAGATCGCAAAAGAGCATAAGGATTCGCTGGAGTGGCTCTGGACTCATGAAAAATACAAAAAATGGTCATCATCAGAAGGCTCCAGCATTCTATACATTGAAGGAAAGCCTGGCAGTGGGAAAAGCACTCTTGCGAAACATTTCAGGGAAAACCTTGCGGCAAAGGAACCAAATGCTAGCTCAAGCATCATAGCCAATTACTTCTATACTCATAGGGGAACCACACTAGAACCTACTCATGAGAATATGCTGCGATCGGTTCTCTATAGTATCCTCAAGCAAGACGAGACTTTTTTCATTCATTTTCAATCTGAATTCCGGAAGTTTAGACCTACTAATGATTCAAAATGGCCGTACACATCTCTCCAACAAATTTTGTCGTCTTTGGCATACCACCCTTTCACGAAACATCTTTACCTCGTTCTTGACGCTATGGATGAATCTGAGGAGACTGATAGAAGCAAAATCATAGACTTGCTATGTCGGCTTTGTGCAGAGAGTCAATCGTGCATTATAAAGGTATTCCTTGCAAGCCGCCCTGTTCCGCAAATCAAGAATCGGGTCAAAGCGAGTTGCTATGTCATAAGATTGCAGGACGAGAATGAGAAGGACATTTCCAATTTTGCAAGGTCTTTCTTGGGCCCAGACCTCAACCTACCTCCCGAGATTATCCGTCAGGCCACGGAGTACATTGTTAAAAAAGCCCAGGGAGTGTTCGTATGGGTGCATTTAGTTAAACAGAAGTTACTCAAGTATTCTGAGACAGGCTGCACTGAGAAGCGAATATTTAACTACTTAAAATGCCTTCCAACAGGACTAGAAGAGTTTTACAGAACCATGCTCAACGAATTGGAAGAAAGAGATGAACCAGAAGATTTTGAGGACGGACTCAGAATGTTTCGATTGGTTTTGTTCGCGAACCGCCCTCTTAGACTTGCCGAATTACACCACGCTCTTGCCATTCCAGACGATCCCAATGCTGAATTTTCACCTTCAGATGACTCATTCGAAGAAGACTTGATTCATGGCATCGACAACCGCGTTATTCACTGTGGGGGTAATTTTTTAGAGATTAAGGGTCTTGATGGTACTTTCTCTTAAAGAATCTTATTGCAACGATTTAGCTAATATATCTATAGAAGATAGCAGTGTTCAGGTCATGCATCAAACAGTTCGCGAGTTCTTCCTCAAGGTCAACGGACCAGTAGCAACTTCTCGGTTCAAGATGAATGAGGACGATGCCCATTGTCGCATATCAATCACATGCATCCGGTATCTGATGCTTTGTGTGGCACGTCGCACTTCAGAAAACGAACCCCAAAATGTAGAATCTTGGCAACCGGCGCACTTTGAGAAGTATTCCGATCATCTGCACCAAAGGCCATTTATCGACTTTTCCCTAAGCCATTTCCAACAGCATAAGAAGGATCGCACCGTACACCCCCAAACGCACAACGGCTGTAATCAATGTGTCAATGATGGACGGCTGGTTTCTCAGCTTAAAGAGCAACTCACCAACAATCCTGCCTCCCTGCTATTGAAAGGCTGGGTTAATTCTTACCTGGACATCACCACTGAAGAGCAAGAGCTGCTTGCCAAAGACTTCAGAAATACCTTGCTACATACCGTGACAAGAATGCGGCATTCACGGGTGGTTGAAGCATTATTAACAGCTGGCGCCGACAAAGAAGATTGCTTACTTGATAAAACGCCATTGCTCGTTTCTGCAGAGATTGGGGACATCGCCACCGCTGGGGTGCTATTACGCAAAGGGGCCTGCACCGAAGCCAAAGACGACAAGGAGCAGACACCGTTACTGCTTGCAGCTACAAAAGGACACGACGCCATGATCAGCCTGCTCGTCGACGGTGGTGCTAATAAGGAAGCAAAGGACAAATATGGACAGACAGCATTGCACCATGCAGCATCAAACGGCCACGATACCACAGTGCAGCTGCTCGTCAAGACTCTGGGCGTTGATAAGGAGGTTAAGGACGGCAACGAGTGGACGGCGCTACACCATGCGGCATCGAATGGCCACAACACCACACTCCGGATTCTAGTTGAGACTTTAAGTGTCGACAAGGAGGCGACGGACCGCAAAGGACGGACGGCACTGCACCATGCGGCATCGAATGGCCACGACACCACGCTCCGGATTCTAATTGAGACTTTAAGTGTCGACAAGGCGACGGACGGCGAAAGACGGACGGCACTGCACCGTGCGGCATCGAATGGCTACGACACCTTATTGGAGAAGGGTGCATATGTAGAAGCACGTGAGGACTACGGAAGGACTCCTCTACATCCAGCAGCAGTAGCAGGGTGTGATAAAGCTGTGGAAAAGTTCATGGGTATCGGAGAGGTAGAACGTGACTCGATAGACCGGGATGTCAGGATACCTTTGGCCATGAAAGGGAGTGACGAAATGGTGCCTTTATTGCTCAACAAAAATCAAACCGCCGCGATCAATACCACCGACTACTATGAATGCACACCGCTAGATCTTGCAATTATGTTCGGACATGAAAACGCAGCTGGACTGCTCTCAAAGATGTACAACCAAGAAAACGACCAGCAAAAGTGGGTATCGTTTGGTATTGCCATCTTGTTCGGGCGTACGTGGATGGTAAAGTTATGGGTTGCTAGGGTTGAAAAAAAGGATGTTGAAAGCGCAATCAAATTCGCGAATGAGCTGTAGGTTTCACAGGTTCCATTTATTGCTACGTCACGACAGTTATTTGCTAACGAATGCCCGATGGCATGCTCTGATAGCTTGTGCGTCTCTCGATCCACATCGGTGTCGCCTGTTGCTAACTAGGGCCCGATGGCCTGCTCTGATAGATTGTGAGTCTCTCGATCCGCATCGGTGTCGCCTGTTGCTAACTAGTGCCCGATGGCCTGCTCTGGTAGCAAGTGAGTCTCGATCCGCATCGGTGTCGCCTGTTGCTAACCAGTGCCCGATGGCCTGCTCTGATAGCAAGTGAGTCTCTCGATCCGCATCGGTGTCGCCTGTTGCTAACCAGTGCCTGATGGACTGCTCTGGTAGCAAGTGCGTCTCTCGATCCGCATCGATGTCGCCTGTTGCTAACGAGTGCCTGATGGCCTGCTCTGATAGCGAGTGAGTCTCTCGATCCGCATCGGTGTCGCCTGTTGCTAACCAGTGCCCGATGGCCTGCTCTGATAGATTGTGAGTCTCTTGATCCGCATCGGTGTCGCCTGTTGCTAACCAGTGCCCGATGGCCTGCTCTGATAGGATGTGAGTCTCTCGATCCGCATCGGTGTCGCCTGTTGCTAACCAGTGCCCGATGGCCTGCTCTGATAGGAAGTGAGTCTCGATCCGCATCGGTGTCGTCTGTTGCTAACCAGTGCCCGATGGCCTGCTCTGATAGCAAGTGAGTCTCTCGATCCGCATCGGTGTCGCCTGTTGCTAACCAGTGCCCGATGGCCTGCTCTGATAGCTTGTGAGTCTCTCGATCCGCATCGGTGTCGCCTGTTGCTAACCAGTGCCCGATGGCCTGCTCTGATAGCGAGTGAGTCTCTCGATCCGCATCGGTGTCGCCTGTTGCTAACCAGTGCCCGATGGCCTGCTCTGATAGATTGTGAGTCTCTCGATCCGCATCGGTGTCGCCTGTTGCTAACCAGTGCCCGATGGCCTGCTCTGATAGCTTGTGAGTCTCTCGATCCGCATCGGTGTCGCCTGTTGCTAACCAGTGCCCGATGGCCTGCTCTGATAGCGAGTGAGTCTCTCGATCCGCATCGGTGTCACCTGTTGCTAACCAGTGCCCGATGGCCTGCTCTGATAGGAAGTGAGTCTCTCGATCCGCATCGGTGTCGCCTGTTGCTAACCAGTGCCCGATGGCCTGCTCTGATAGCTCGTGAGTCTCTCGATCCGCATCGGTGTCGCCTGTTGCTAACCAGTGCCCGATGGCCTGCTCTGATAGCGAGTGAGTCTCTCGATCCGCATCGGTGTCGCCTGTTGCTAACCAGTGCCCGATGGCCTGCTCTGATAGCTTGTGAGTCTCTCGATCCGCATCGGTGTCGCCTGTTGCTAACCAGTGCCCGATGGCCTGCTCTGATAGGAAGTGAGTCTCTCGATCCGCATCGGTGTCGCCTGTTGCTAACCAGTGCCCGATGGCCTGCTCTGATAGATTGTGAGTCTCTCGATCCACATCGGTGTCGCCTGTTGCTAACCAGTGCCCGATGGCCTGCTCTGATAGCTTGTGAGTCTCTCGATCCGCATCGGTGTCGCCTGTTGCTAACCAGTGCCCGATGGCCTGCTCTGATAGCAAGTGAGTCTCTCGATCCGCATCGGTGTCGCCTGTTGCTAACCAGTGCCCGATGGCCTGCTCTGATAGCTCGTGAGTCTCTCGATCCGCATCGGTGTCGCCTGTTGCTAACCAGTGCCCGATGGCCTGCTCTGATAGCGAGTGAGTCTCTTGATCCGCATCGGTGTCGCCTGTTGCTAACGAGTGCCCGATGGCCTGCTCTGATAGCTTGTGAGTCTCTCGATCAGCATCGGTGTCGCCTGTTGCTAACCAGTGCCCGATGGCCTGCTCTGATAGGAAGTGAGTCTCTCGATCCGCATCGGTGTCGCCTGTTGCTAACGAGTGCCCGATGGCCTGCTCTGATAGCTTGTGAGTCTCTCGATCCGCATCGGTGTCGCCTGTTGCTAACCAGTGCCCGATGGCCTGCTCTGATAGCTTGTGTGTCTCTCGATCCGCATCGATGTCACCTGTTGCTAACCAGTGCCCGATGGCCTGCTCTGATAGCGAGTGAGTCTCTCGATCCGCATCGGTGTCGCCTGTTGCTAACCGCTGCCCGATGGCCTGCTCTGATAGCAAGTGAGTCTCTCGATCCGCATCGATGTCACCTGTTGCTAACCAGTGCCCGATGGCCTGCTCTGATAGCTAGTGAGTCTCTCGATCCGCATCGGTGTCGCCTGTTGCTAACCAGTCCCGATGGCCTGCTCTGATAGCGAGTGAGTCTCTCGATCCGCATCGGTGTCGCCTGTTGCTAACCAGTGCCCGATGGCCTGCTCTGATAGATTGTGAGTCTCTCGATCCGCATCGGTGTCGCCTGTTGCTAACCAGTGCCCGATGGCCTGCTCTGATAGCAAGTGAGTCTCTCGATCCGCATCGGTGTCGCCTGTTGCTAACGAGTGCCCGATGGCCTGCTCTGATAGGAAGTGAGTCTCTCGATCCGCATCGGTGTCGCCTGTTGCTAACGAGTGCCCGATGGCCTGCTCTAATAGCGAGTGAGTCTCTCGATCCGCATCGGTGTCGCCTGTTGCTAACCAGTGCCCGATGGCCTGCTCTGATAGGAAGTGAGTCTCATGATCCGCATCGGTGTCGCCTGTTGCTAACCAGTCCCGATGGCCTGCTCTGATAGCGAGTGAGTCTCTCGATCCGCATCGGTGTCCCCTGTTGCTAACCAGTGCCCGATGGCCTGCTCTGATAGATTGTGAGTCTCTTGATCCGCATCGGTGTCGCCTGTTGCTAACCAGTGCCCGATGGCCTGCTCTGATAGCCGGTGAGTCTCTCGATCCGCATCGGTGTCGCCTGTTGCTAACCAGTGCCCGATGGCCTGCTCTGATAGGAAGTGAGTCTCTCGATCCGCATCGGTGTCGCCTGTTGCTAACCAGTGCCCGATGGCCTGCTCTGATAGCTCGTGAGTCTCTCGATCCGCATCGGTGTCGCCTGTTGCTAACCAGTGCCCGATGGCCTGCTCTGATAGATTGTGAGTCTCTCGATCCGCATCGGTGTCGCCTGTTGCTAACCAGTGCCCGATGGCCTGCTCTGATAGCAAGTGAGTCTCTCGATCCGCATCGGTGTCGCCTGTTGCTAACCAGTGCCCGATGGCCTGCTCTGATAGCTCGTGAGTCTCTCGATCCGCATCGGTGTCGCCTGTTGCTAACCAGTGCCCGATGGCCTGCTCTGATAGCCGGTGAGTCTCTCGATCTGCATCGGTGTCGCCTGTTGCTAACCAGTGCCCGATGGCCTGCTCTGATAGCCGGTGAGTCTCTCGATCTGCATCGGTGTCGCCTGTTGCTAACCAGTGCCCGATGGCCTGCTCTGATAGCTTGTGAGTCTCTCGATCCGCATCGGTGTCACCTGTTGCTAACCAGTGCCCGATGGCCTGCTCTGATAGGAAGTGAGTCTCTCGATCCGCATCGGTGTCGCCTGTTGCTAACCAGTGCCCGATGGCCTGCTCTGATAGCCGGTGAGTCTCTCGATCCGCATCGGTGTCGCCTGTTGCTAACCAGTGCCCGATGGCCTGCTCTGATAGCGAGTGAGTCTCTTGATCCGCATCGGTGTCGCCTGTTGCTAACGAGTGCCCGATGGCCTGCTCTGATAGCTTGTGAGTCTCTCGATCAGCATCGGTGTCGCCTGTTGCTAACCAGTGCCCGATGGCCTGCTCTGATAGGAAGTGAGTCTCTCGATCCGCATCGGTGTCGCCTGTTGCTAACGAGTGCCCGATGGCCTGCTCTGATAGCTTGTGAGTCTCTCGATCCGCATCGGTGTCGCCTGTTGCTAACCAGTGCCCGATGGCCTGCTCTGATAGCCGGTGAGTCTCTCGATCCGCATCGGTGTCGCCTGTTGCTAACCAGTGCCCGATGGCCTGCTCTGATAGCCGGTGAGTCTCTCGATCCGCATCGGTGTCGCCTGTTGCTAACCAGTGCCCGATGGCCTGCTCTGATAGGAAGTGAGTCTCTCGATCCGCATCGGTGTCGCCTGTTGCTAATGAGTGCCCGATGGCCTGCTCTGATAGGTAGTGAGTCTCATGATCCGCATCGGTGTCGCCTGTTGCTAACCAGTCCCGATGGCCTGCTCTGATAGCCGGTGAGTCTCTCGATCCGCATCGGTGTCGCCTGTTGCTAACCAGTGCCCGATGGCCTGCTCTGATAGCTTGTGAGTCTCTCGATCCGCATCGGTGTCGCCTGTTGCTAACCAGTGCCCGATGGCCTGCTCTGATAGCGAGTGAGTCTCTCGATCCGCATCGGTGTCGCCTGTTGCTAACCAGTGCCCGATGGCCTGCTCTGATAGCAAGTGAGTTTCTCGATCCGCATCGGTGTCGTCTGTTGCTGACCAGTGCCCGATGGCCTGCTCTGATAGCCGGTGAGTCTCTCGATCCGCACCGGTGTCACCTGTTGCTAACCAGTGCCCGATGGCCTGCTCTGATAGCTTGTGAGTCTCTCGATCCGCATCGGTGTCGCCTGTTGCTAACCAGTGCCCGATGGCCTGCTCTGATAGGGTGTGAGTCTCTCGATCCGCATCGGTGTCGCCTGTTGCTAACCAGTGCCGATGGCCTGCTCTGATAGCAAGTGAGTCTCTCGATCCGCATCGGTGTCGTCTGTTGCTAACCGCTGCCCGATGGCCTGTTCTGATAGGGAGTGAGTCTCCTTGTGATGTCCCTGCTCTGAGGAGACTGGTTACTAAATAATTACCCGCCTCTTAATCGGTCAGACGGTATGATTCATCCTGGCATCCCTACTTCCGAATGGCCATATGCTAAACAGAGGCCTATTTGACTCATTAGTTTGTGAGTTTCCTTCATTATTCTTCTCAATTTTGACCTATCCTTAATATATGCCTGGCGGATAGCATCCACGAAGAGTAAGTCTTATCACAGCTTTCTTTCCCGCCATAACTGGTTGCTAATCAGCACCGCATTGCTTGATCCAACAGTTAGTGAGTCTGTCCCTGATGTCTCCTTGTTCTGGGCGGCTGCTAAGCAAGATATTTTTTGTTTCTCTTGTCGATACTACAGCCCGTGTGTTTCACTCTGTATCCAACTTCTGCCGCTGTAGCTGGTTACTAACTCTAGTTGCTACTTTGACTCCATAGCAAGTGAGTATCTACATAATCTTCCTTTACTTCGTTTGAATTTTCAGCTACTAATAAGAGCCGATGGCTTTTACCTGACAGGGAGTGAGTTCTTCACCCCTGGCAGCTTTCATCGTCGTTGCTTGCTAATGTGATCTCGATCGCATCATTTCACAGCATGTGAGTTTCCCCTGGTTTGTTTTTATTCACTATCGTTGCCATTCGTTGCTAATGCAAAGCGGTGGCTATATCTTATAGCAAGTGAGTTCGCTTTGAATGATTTACCTAGTTACCGAGGCTAACATTTGTTTCACACTTCAACTTCGTAGAGCGTTCGTTCGATCCATTCCTGTGATGTATTCCATACTAATTTGTCGTTCGTCTTCATTATGATTCATAGAATGTAAGCTCCCACTTTGTTGGCATTATTTGACTGGCTTGGAGTAGCTAACTTGGTTTTATAGTATGTGGGTTTCGTCCGGATCACTCTTAGCGGAGTTACACATTGCTGACTAGAGCCTTATTTCTCAAATTCTAGTGAAATTCTAGAAGGTAACTCGCTTTTGATATTTGCGTATTGGCGAATGCTAACACAGACTTGATTCGATAAAAAGCTGGTCAGTTCTTTATGGAGTCTTCACGCATGCTCCGATATATCTTTTCTTAAGTTGATACCTAACTGTGATGATAGCCTTACGGGAAAAAGAGGCGGTGGTGGATGAAGCCCCTGAGCTGATAGCCTTACAGGAAAACGAGACGGCGGTGGATGAAGCCTCTGAGATAATAGCCTCACAGGGAAACGAGACGGTGGTGGATCAAGCCCAATGAATTGAATTAAAGGCTTTAGGTTGTAATCCGTTTCTTCCCCGTATATTTGTCCGTTACTTACTAATATTTATATGCAGCAGGCGACAGAAGATACTAGGATTATTTGAGTTTCATTTTTGAGTTCTTAGCGTAGAACTCTGGGGCTGTGGTAGCAGAGCGTATTTCTTCAATTGTGGCTTAGGAATGGGCAAGTTGTTAGGCTATATGCATACATTAATTTAGTGTTGGTCATGTTTTTCAACCGGGAATAAGTATCGCACATTCTAAAGTTCTTGGCGTGGCCACCGCGCAGAAGTAGGTTCAGGTTGCATCCTAAATGTTACATGTGGAGAACACCGGCAATTAACGGATGCTTCTGCTGGCCGTGTTTCCTGCTCTGCCTTGACTCTGCGCGTTGACCGCAGTGTTCCCAATGGGCCAGGCCGGCCCGCAGTCAGGACTGCGGCCCACAGGCTAGGCCAGTCAGGGCCCCCGAAATTAATAACTGTGCAGGCCAGGCCTACGCTTTCGAAGCCTGGCAATAACTGTGGGTGACTGGGCCGACTATAGGCTTTTTGATAATAGTGTACGCCACCATTGCGGTTGGCAATCTGTAGTGGTTCCAGTGAACCGAAGCGGTCAGATCGGTCAGATTCAGGCCTCGACCGGGCCGATCTGTGCCAAGGGCGGCTTTTTCAGCGGTCATCTAGCCCGTTTATCGATTGATAGATATCTACAGCAATTTATCTGGCCGGACTATAGATATCTACAGATCCCCAACCAGTTTTCAAAGTTTCTACTCCCTAAGATCCATAAAACCCACCACTAACTTGAAGCATGTTCTGCAGCCTGCTTCTTCTCAAGAGCAACAAGTAATATCTGAACCTGACAGATCTCCTCCGCTTTAACAAGTCCAGCTTTCTCCCACGATTTCAAGCATTCTACAGCCTGGATAACTGAATCTCCCAATTTGTTTCTATTGGAAATCCGCTCAACCCCGGGCCCGAGTCCGCCCGATGGCGGAGCGGCTAATGTGGCCTTGTCATTCTGTATATAGAGAGACCGCTAGAGTAGAGAGAACGATATCGCTTTTAGACCTACTCACAGCACCCGCTACTATTTCCAACAGGTTATGAGCCCGGACAGCGCAAGCTGTGAGTTAGTCTAAGACTTTCACCCCCGTCGATGAAGTCACTCCTCCCAGTGGACTTCCGGTTTATTTCTAAGGTCAACAACAGACCTTTCGTTCTGAGCTTCCCACCGGGGAATGCTATTCATCTATGAAGTCACTCTTCATCCCAGAGTACTTCCGGTTTAGCTTCCGAGGTCCACCCCAGACCTCCCGTACATGAAGTTTCTTCTCCAAGAACTTCCGGTTTATGTTCTAAGGTCCACACCAGACCTTTCGAGAGTCCGCTAGCCATCATAGCGTCCGCCACCTTCCGCTACCAATTTCCGATATATTTTCATTTACTCTCTTCCGTGAAGCATCCGCCCTGACGCCTCCATTCCGAATATCCCTGCTACTCTGATTCCGAAGTTCCTGCGGCATTTCTGTTCTCTTCTCCGAACTTCTAGTGTCTATTTGTTTATCTAGCGCGGGTGGTAGCCGCCGCGACTAGGAGGTGCAATATATCAACCCCGGCCCAACTACACCACATACGGTGATACGGCGGCCTCCGACCGGGTGCAGCCGCGTCAAATTACCTCACGAAGAAAATTTCTTCTTGCTCGCCACCACGTTGGCCCGAAGTGCCAATGCTTGGTACACTGTTAGTTAACACACAGTTAAACACTTTGACCAGAGGATACCGTATATAAGGACCGCCTGCCACCTCGATCTCTGGTATCATACATCCAACTCATCTTCGCACATTCCTATTCCACACACTGCCTCTTGCATTCTTCTTTGCTCACATCCCTTCCTCGCTTCTTCTATCTCCTCTTCGCTTTTAGTATCATATTCCTCTATCACATCTTGCTCAAGATGACTTCTGATCTCTCTGCTCTCGCTTCTATTGGCTTCATCAAGCCCCTCAGCTCCCATTCAGATTTTCGAAATTGGCTACTCGCTGCCACCGACATCTTCGCTGAGAAGGATTGGCTTGCCCTGATTGATGGTCAGGAACCTCGACCTTCCACCGCCACTGAATCCGAATCTGCCACTGCTTCCTCCAGCTCCTCCCCCGTCGACTCCAAGCTGGTAGACAGCCAGCAGGCCTGGGATACGAAAGCCACCAAGGTCCGTGGACTACTAGGACGAATGCTTGATGCCAATCACAGAGAGATGTACTCGACTGAGCGTGATCCAGCGACTGTGTGGAAGATGCTCAAGGAGCGGAACCAGGGGAAGGATAAGCAACGAATTTGGTTCCTCAGGAGTGAGCTGTCTAAGGTAGAGTATCAGGGGGAGGATATCTCGGATTTTATCTCGAAATTGCAGAAGCTCCTCAACCAGCTTCTCAGTGCAGGGTGCACAGCCTATGAGGACGATGACAAGTTCTTCCTCTTGCTTAACACTCTACCCATGGAGTACCACCCTTTTAGAACGAGCATCACCAACGCTGAGTCTCTGACCTTCGAAGAGGTATCATCCAGGCTAATTCTGGAACATGAGAAGCTTGCTGGGGGGAAGGCAGCTTCCAGGAGAGGAGGAGTTGCTTTCTATGCGGAGAATGGAAAGCCTTCGAAGGTGGCACACAATCAGCGGCGTGGGAACCGCTCCAAGGACACTTGCAGCTACTGCCACTTCAAGGGACACTGGGCGAAGGACTGCAAGAGGAGGATTGCCAGGGAGGATCGAAGGGGCCAGGGGTCTGCCAATGCGAGGCAGGCTGTTGCTTGGATGGCCCAGGTCAATGAACAGGATAATGCATACTATTCTCCTCCCACTCTGGATCGATGGATTGTTGATAGCGGAGCCTCACACCATATGACCTTCCAGCAGGGTTACTTTATCACCTACTATCCTGACTCGACAACAGTTACTCTGGCGAATAACAGCATTGTGAAAGCTGCTGGTAGGGGAGATGTGGTGCTGCTCCTACCCTCTGGAGACATTACACTCAAAGATGTGCTCCATATTCCGTCACTTGGATTCAGCTCGCTTCTCTCTCTTCGCTTGATCCACCAGTCAGGGTGTCAGATTGTATTCAACCAGCCAGGTTCAGGACCACCTAATGGAGATTTCGAGGGAGCTGATCATGTCATGCACATTTTGAATGGTCATGATATCATAGCAACTGCGACACTGATTGGACACTAAGTTCCCACTTATCAACCCTACGATGGAGATGAAGTTATGAATCTCCCACTTCCTCCCCCCAACGTACACGTTATCAGTGCAAGCATGCCGTCTCAGGACAGCCAGATCAACAATTACGAAAATCCGTCCCAAGACAGCGCACTTGGAGACACAAGACACATCTACGATACGCCCAACATGCCAGGAACGATGCCAAGTTCCTACATGGAACATGCGGAAATCCACCTAGAACCATCCACAGTGAGGATGGCGGCAGAGGGTGAAAAAGTTGACGATCAGGAAATGTCAGAGTCAGAGACCGACCTCTCTCCTCTCTCCTCCATCGAAAGCACTCCCAGGCAGAAGCCTCGTCTCGAAATTCCCGGCACTCCGATGGGAAACCTCGAAGCCCACTCAGAGCAAGCTTGGGGCGCCCTGGCACCAAGATTGCAGCAAGCCTCGTCCTACAGCACAGTGGTAGAAACCCAGCTGGAGGGGGGAATGGATTTGACCCTGAAAAATCGGAACACGGAGGGTGACAATTGGGATAACGAAAGCAACGAGAACGCAAGTGACGAAGAAATGAAGTCACCAACCACGCTAGCCTATGAGAGAAAGGCAAGTGTCAAGCCAAGACAACCAATAAGGTTTCCCACCACGCCACGCAAGCCGAGAGCAGGCCCCAATTGGCACAGTCAGTGGGAAGATCAGTCCAATCACGGACAGAAAGAGAAGATCGAAGAATTGATCGGCAAAGTCGACAATATCAGAGAATGGCAAGAGAAGGCAATCCAATTGGCAGAAGGAGAAAAAGCCGAGTGGGGGGCGCTCAGAGATTGGGCGGTACTGAGAACAGAGGTAGAATGCAGAGCCAAGGAGCACAGGATGGTAATGTCGAGCTGGAAAATGGCGATGGACGCCAGGTATATCGAAACGAAGGGGCAGATGCAGGAAATGAATGACAAGCTCAATCAAGTCCTTGTGTTCTGCGAAATGATTAAGGTAAAAGAAGAGGTGCCTGATGAGAAGAAAATGAATCAGATGGCAGACATGCTTTGCGGCAGGATGTGCAGTTTTTTCGAAGCAAAGCAAAAGGAGATGGACGAAAAGAAAGAGGAAACAAGAGAAGAGAAGAAGGTGATTCGCAGACAAGTGCAGAAGGCCCTAGGAATCACAGATATGGAGATCGAAGAAAGCGAAGAACAGAGGGCCAGGGTGGAAGAGCAGGTGCAGGCGGCCCTGGAAATGGAAATTGACGGACAGGGCTTGGAGAATTCAAAACATGCCCCAACGATTATGCCAGGAGGAACGGAGCCAGAGCCAGTGGCACTCGGGCACTCAACGGCAAAGGCACAGGCACCGGCACCACCGGCGGTACCAAGATCAATTCAACTCAAAGGAAAAGCGAAACATACTCTAATCGCACCACCGAAAGCCCAGGGAAGCAAGGCACCGGAAAACGCCCCCAAAGGACCGAAGGCTGATGGAGGGAAAGGGTCGCCCAAAGCACCGGCACCGTTACAACAACAGCAGGCAAAGAAATCAGAAGTAAGAAAGGCGACCTACGCGGAAAAGTTGGCTGCGTCGGTAGCAGGACAAAACAAGAAGGATGAGGCGGGATTCCAGGTAGTAGGAAGAAAGAAGGAGAAGAAAGAAGAGAAGAAGGAGGTGAGTGGCCTGGAACCCATACCCACTAACAAAAATACGTTAGAAAACAGGAGAATCACGTTCAGAAGGAACAACAGCCTCCCAGTTTCCCTAAAGCAGGACACGGAGATCGTATCCGAAGTCAACAGAGCACTTTGGGCGCGACAGGTCCCAGCACACATCAGAATGACGGGAATCTCGACGAATATGAGAGGATCCATCACAGCATTGGCTAGGGAGAATGCATCAGCAGACATGCTAATTGTGTTTAGGGAAATTATCGTCACGGCGGCGAGAAAAGTGAACCCAGGCATCATCGACATAGAAAGGAATGAAACCTGGGAAAGGGTAAAAATGCATGGAATCAACTTCGACCAGTATATGGCAAAGAGATCGGGAGGACTGGAAAAGCTGAGAGAAGAAATCCACGCCAAAAATGAAGGAGTTATTGTGCCCATGGCCATAAGATGGATGGGAAGAGTAGCGGATATCAAGAAAAAGAAAAGAAATGGAGAGAAACAGGCATCATCGGTGGTGTTTGCTATCAAGGGGAAGAAGATGGCCCAGAGGTGCCTGGAGAAGGGTTTGAGGGCAGCAGGGATATGGCACGAAGTGGAGCGTGATGTCAATGCGGGCCCGGACACCTTTTGTGAAAGTTGCTGTGGATGGGGACACCATGTCTCGAAGTGCGGAAGGTTGGGGATGGTCAGATGCATGCTGTGCGCAGGAGTCCACAAGACAGAAGAACATCAGTGCGACGTCATCGGGTGCAAAGCCAAAAAAGGTCAGAACTGCAACCATAACGACAACAAGTGCGCAAACTGCAAGGGAGCACATATCGGCAAGAGTAATGAATGCCCCGAAAAACGAGAAGCCGTTGGCAAGGCTCGAGAAGAACGAACAAGCTGGAAAGATCTGAGTCGCATCAGGACGAATGAAGTGACGGATCAACAAAAGCGAGAAGAAGAAAAGGAGGTCAGAGATGACGGAGCAGCCAGCACAAACGAAGCAGACAAGAGGGTTGGAGAAGAGCTATCCGTCGATAAAGGAAAAGGAAAAGAAGTTGAGGTGCAAGTACCGGCCACGCAGTCAGCACCAGAGAAGCCGATCACAGAATCCCAATGGTGAAAGTCCTACAGCAACATTGCGCGAGAAGTAGAGAGGGGACATTGTTGGCGATTGAGAAGGGAATAGAAAGGGGGGCTGATTTGGTGGTAATGCAAGAGGCGTATCAAGGACGAGGGGATGAGTATCGAACCAGCCACCTGGGATACAAGTTCGTTAGAGGACGAAAAACAATGACGGCAATCAGGGTTGACACCAGGGTTGTGATCGATGAAGTAGGGGACTGGGGAGGAGACGTCCAAGCCTTCGACATCACCGACGAGAGAAAACAAAACGTTAGGCTAGTCAATGTTTACGATCAGCTTCAACAAATAAACAATACCCGATCGACAACAAGACCAGCGAGGTCAGCAGATTGGGAAAAAATAATGGAAGCAAGAAACGTCATGCTGTGCGGAGATTGGAATGCACACAGCAAAGAATGGAATGACAGATGCACCCAGAGGAGGGACGCCACCTTTTTAGAGGACTTTATGCAGAAGTAAGAGCTACAGGTCATGAATGACAACGAAGATACAGGCTATACCGCGAGGGATGGTAGACTAATAGGGTCGATAATCGATGTCACCCTGGCCAGAGGAGAAGTGTGCAACGACCTTATGGTTGAAACGCTCTTAGACGATGACGACGCAACACTCTCCGACCACATGATGATTCAGGTGATGTGGGGGAGGGACTCACAAGAGGTCGGAACCAGCAGCAAAATAACTGGATGGAATATAGACAAGATGGAAGAGAAGCATTTGAAGGAAGCAAAGGAAATGTGGAAAGAGATGATGGCGGAAAGAACAATCTTGTCGGAAAAAAGCACCAAACTGGAGCTGGAAGAAGAAGAAACCAAGATCAGAGAGGTTCTAATGGAAGTGCTGAATCGGAAGGCGAAGAAACTCAGGGTGTGTGCCAGATCGAAACGATGGTGGAACAAAACAATTAAAGAAACGAGGAGGATTTTGGGGTTCTGGAAAAGAGAAAGAAGAGCAGGGAGATCAAACGAGGCCAGAGTTAAGAAGGCAAGAAAAGATCTTTGAAAAACAATAAGGGCGGAGAAAAGAAATATGTGGAACAAGTTCTGGCAAGAGGCGGAAGAAGAGCAAGTGTGGAGAGCGTTGAAGTACACGGGACAGAAAGGCGAAGAAACGGTCAAGGCCTTAAGAAACGAAAGAGGAGAGCTTGTCACCTCTTGGGATGAAAAGGCCGAACTAATGAAACAAGTAGGGTTCCCAAAACCGCTAGAGGGGATCACACACGAAGCAAAAGTCGAAGGAGGTTTCACCTACTTAGAAATTGGAAGAGCAGAGGTCCGCGCAGCAATCTTTGAACAGAGTGTCAGAAAAGCAGCAGGGCCAGACAGAATCAATTTTAAGGCAATCCGACTCCTGTGGGGATGGGACGAAGAGAGAATAGTGGCTTTGGTTCAGACAGCAATACGACTTGGACACCATCCTTTAGAATGGAAGACAGCGACAGGAGTGGTTATTCCCAAACCAGGACCACCCGATTATCACCTGGCCAAGGCCTACAGGGTCATCGCACTCCAAAATTGTATAGAAAAGGTAGTCGAGAAAGTAGTAGCAACGAAAATTGCAGATGAATGCGAAAGGAAACAACTACTGCACGACGGCCAATACGGATGCAGAAAGCGGAGATCAGCAGTCGATGCAGTTGGAAGGATGGTACAGAAAGTTGAAGAAGCATGGGCAAGGGGGAAAACTGCGTCAGCGCTATTGATAGATGTGAAGGGAGCCTTTCCGAATGTAGCGAAGGGAAATTTGATCAAGAGAATGGAAGACATGGGATTTGAAGCCGATGTGTGCCAGTGGGTGGACAGTTTTATGTCAGACAGAAAAGCGATTATGAGGATGGACGGCAGAGAAGGGAAAGTTATGGAGGTCACCACGGGGGTTCCCCAAGGATCACCAGTCTCACCGATACTGTTCGTCATATATATATCAGAGCTATTTAAACAAGTGGAGGCGGGGTCGAAAGCATGACGGCACTTTCTTTTGTGGACGTCGTGGCCTGGGTGGTCAAGGGAGACATTACCCAGTGCATACAAGGAATGCAGAGGTGTGCAGTGGGAGCGGAAAGATGGGCCGAAAGGAATGCAGTCGAATTCGACATCGGCAAGACAGAAGCAATATTGTTCTCCAAAAACGAAATCATCAAGGATCCAAGGTCAGGATGAAGATCAAGGTTGGAGAAAACAAAATCGCATTCAACGAGAAACCCACCAAGTGGCTAGGGATACAGCTCAACCGAAAGCTAACGTTCCAACACCACCACGAAATCATCATGACAAAACCCAGAAACGCACAGCACAGAGTCAGGACCATCATCGGGAAAAAAGCCCTGCGCCTGGAGCGCCTGGAACGTCGATAGGCAGGGTGATATGTAAGTCCACGACGATACGATGTAAGGCACTGCAAAAACAACTCTAGGCGCTATATATTCACACGGTCGCATATCACACTGCTCGGTGCCTTGTGACGTTTAATATACAGTGTTCTTTGTGTGACCGTTGCAATTGCACGGTGCTTGGTGTTCGGTGGTAACACTGCTCTGTGCATCGTAATGATGATGCTGCGCACTACATATATCACCATACCGTCTGCCTTTCCCAAAGTGATCTTTATTATGTCTATTAAATCTATTTACACTTCTGAACATTGTTTATACCCTTTTCACCACTGTATTCAACTCATCCTCCAGCATATGATGAACGTTGTTCCAGGTCGCTAGGTCTATATGACTATTGACTATCCATCCTTTATTTTCCGACTTTGACGAAATGCGCTCCTCTGGAATTACGTGATCCGCACCCACAATATTTCCTCCACTAATAACTGCATATGCGCCTCCAGAAGATAATTTCACTACCCTGACAAGCTGCGATGCATTTTCCGACATTCCGCCGTTGGCAGGCTTTGTCACTTCAACATATGCTAGCCAAAATGTATTCTCGCCGCGCGGATGGGCGACTCGCAGCTTGAATAGACGAAGCATACGGTACGGTACACGCCCCTGCAGTGCCTTGTGAGACAGCTCCTGCCCCTCCTTACGTTGCGAAGTCTGAACCCATACCCAGTCATGGCGGGCAGCCCCGGAATACCATTGTTTATATCCTGTACATCTGAGCTTCTGAATGATGTGCTCGCCGTGCATGTTGCGTGATTCTACCTCCAATCCATGGTAAATTGCGGCTGCGCTGCTTAAGAGATCATCCGAATCGATGTTGACCTTCTTGGAGTGTAAGAAACGACAGGTGGCATCGTATAGACGATCTCGGAGGACATCGTCACTGATTGTTTTCCAGAGGCCTCGAAAGTCCTTGACTTGCTCTTTTCCCTTGTGCTGTTGTGGAGATATAAACCTCAATAAACGACATCTAGTAGTTGCTTCCATCGTCACTTCGGTCGTCACTTCCATCATCGCCTGTAGAGCAGCTTGTTTATGATTCCAAGTGTCGCGATTTGCCTTTCTGACCGCGAATGCATTACTCCGAAGGTAGTAGTTGATGATCTGAGTATAGTAATCACCGGTCTTATTCGAGGCATTAAATCCGTCCTTAATCTGCATCCGGTGAGAGCTTTCCCTGATCTCTGTCGACCACTGTTTAAGCGATCCGTACCGTTGTACCTGCTCCCGGAAGTGCTGCATGAGATGGATCTTCGGAAAGTTGAAATCGCAACCATCTTGAATGGATTCGGCCATTTCTGCATCGATAATATCTTTCCATGTGTCGTGAATGCGCTGTCGAAAGGTTGCCGTTTTTTTCTTGTTTTCCACTGAATTCAACTCCACATCCCGCTCGGCACACAATTCCATACGTCTTTCTTTGGCCTCTGCTGCAAGTCGTTTGCCAGCCCTGAATTGTTGAAACACATCCTTCGAATCGTGGAAGCGACGTAGAGCATCATCCATAAGGTCTAGCGTTTCTTCATCGTGAGAATCATACTGGCAATAGAAATAGAACTCAATAAGGGAGGGAGAGCACTCAACCGCACGATCAAAAACACTACGTCGAGAGGGGCTTGGATCCCGTGGAGCATTGCGTACGACACCCACAACGAATCGTGTCATTGTCTTGATTTCTCCTCCGTTCCAACGCAAAACCTCCTCATATGCACATCTTGGCTTCATCATATCAAGGTATGCAGGCACCGAGAGCCAAATATCGTTGAACTTGTCCAGCCATTTATGCTGCTTGAGAAACTCATGAAGCCATGTCAGGAGGTGCTTCAACATCCCAATTTGCATCGTATGGAGCGGATCAGGCTTGGGGAGATCGCTTGTGACGCAATCGAGATACCATAAGATATTAAAGCCTGGATTGACATCATGGAGTTTGAGTTCGGCGATGATCAGAGGTGTATTTGAATCCGAGAGCATACGAAACATATTATGATCCCGGAGGTTATGTCTCTCATGTCGGCGGGGTAGATTACCCATTTCCTGCTGGGGGCATTCGCACCAGTAGCATACACCATTCTTGATGTTGTGAAGGTCACGGTGCTCGGGGTAATCGGCCATCCATGCAGCCAGTGTCGAATAACAATGCTTGAAGTTGCCATCGGCACAGCGGGCATAGAAGGTGCGAGTCTCAGAATTGAGTAGGGGTTGCAACACATGCTGGAGCACGTTCTGAAAGACCATTCGGTTATGCTCCCTCTGAGCATTTCTTCTTTTGAGGGGGACATCGCGCATCTTGATGGCAATGGGCAAAAAGGCGACCAACAAGACGCTGTGCATTGTGTGCTTCATCCGTGCGGTTGCTGATAGATTGTCGATCGTCATATATATCGGCCATGCCTTCTTGTCGCCAGAGAAGTTCGTGAGGTGGGTGGCGTCAGACATGAATATCATCGGCACCAGCGTGTCACCGATGGGTAGTGTTGCCTACACAATTGTGAGCATTTTCAAGGGAATAAGAAGGAAGCTTACCTGCTTATCCCACCACCAATCTCCAGTATGCATCTCGTTGTAAACACGGTGCCCAGCATCATTGAAGCAACATTTCGGAGTATATGTAAGATGTTCCTCATAAGCAGGCTGCCGGAGTAGCCATTTCGCACACTCTATCAGGTCACGGTGCCAAAACTCAATTGCATCCGGATGCTGCACACTCCATGCCATCGGCAACGTAGCTTTCTTCGAGGAACCATGGCCGAGACCATCCTCCATCGCATCAATTTTCTGTCGGAGGTGGTAATTCAATTTCAGAGAATCACGTACACTCTCTTTAAGGCCGCAGTTGCCCTTCAGTAAGTCGTTGATGACATTGGCGGAAAGACCTTTCGATGTGACCAGCTGTGCGAAATTGTACTCCTCCTCACTGTCGAATGGATGAAATGGGTTGTCCAAGCACTGCTCGGCATCGTTCTCATCGGTGGTCGGAACGTATGCGACAGGGGCACCGGCATCGGGATATGAGAAGTTTGCAATTGTGTTCCAGTCTAATTCGGATGGTCCGGGAGAAGGAGACGTGTGCAACGGAGGAAATGTGTCAGGATCTTCAACGTGGTTATGGTTTGCGTGAAACCCACACTGAGAATTGTGGACGGATTGCTGGGAGTTGTTTCGAACGCGTTCTTGGGGCTTCCAGTCTGTCTTTGCCTCAAGAAGTTGGGCGCAATATCGAGGATGATCATTGTCAATGTGTTTGTTGAGCCACAGGTCAGACTTGTAAGATTTCAAGCAAAGAGGACAGAAACGATTCGGAGTTCGTATGGAAGCTATGGTGGACATGGTGTAGGCAATGCTGACTGCTGTATATGAAGTTGGCGGAAAGTCTTGAGCGTTGGGTTGTTGCCATGCATGGGTCGTTGCCATGCATGGGTCGTTGCCATGCATGGGTCGTTGCCATGCAAGGGTAGTGGAATTAAGCATAATGCCATGGAGGCTCTAAATGCACTTGGCTGCAAGTGCATTTGGGCAGCAAGTACACTTGACTGGCGAAACGCTGGCAAAAACATGCGATATCACTCATTTTTTGTGCCAAGACTTGTCTTCAGAGTTCATGACACCACGGCACCAAGTGAAACCGGTGTGCCCGGAGGTCTATGCACCGTCAGAGATGCCGGTGACACTTCTCTCACTCTAAATGGCAGGTCCCAACTGTTAATGAAACAGCACTGCGTCATTATGTTGGAACTTGACGTTACAGCGGTCCAGTAGGGACTCAAACTGACAGATTTCGACGCTTTGACCCAACAATCACTTGACAAGACTCCCGGAGTGTTTCAAATGGCTCTCAGGGTCGAATAAAACATGCTGAGCATGATTCAGGCCGGAAGAGAAGTGCCGATTGTGACTCACAACTAGGAAAGCTCCTTCTCGGGTACGATGTTTGATATCACCAACGCTTTAGACTCTCCTGCGAGCCGCTTCCACGATTCCAGCACCTTGGATGGTCCACTTTGCACTGTATATATACTGCCGTATACTCCCTCCATTTCGATTCTTCTCCATCTTCTCTATCTACTCCATCTTTACGTATTTACTCTCATCATTGTTTTTTGACACATTAACCCTGACCCTGCCTTACCCCTCTTACCCCTCTTATATAAAGCTCAGAACATTGCGATGCCACCCAAAAAGATCCCATCCACCCCCTCCAAAACTGATGCCATTAAGGATACTCTACTCCTAGATGGTTTTGCGAAGCAATTCATGGCCGAGCACATTCAGGGCCTTATTCGGATGTATGCCATTCATGGTGTCAAGGATGATGGTGCAATTGACTTGATGTATGATATCCTTTTCATGGACCCCGTGACTACGAGGCACTTTAGACAGTTTCAGGGAATGTGGAAGCAGTGGGCATCAACACAACCACAATACATCGAATGGTGGAGTGAGTTCCGAGCGTTTCTCCGGGACTGTTTCGACAAAACTCGGGTCCAGATGAATCGGTATCACAAAGACAACCCTCCCCTACCTACCGACACCGACACCGACACCGACACCGACACCGACTCCTGCGACGACTCCAAACGTGGCAAAGGCCATGCAAAGAAAGGCAGCCGGTATCCTGGAAAACCGAAGCTGAACCCACCATCTCACAAATATGGATCGCCACCTACCTTTGTTGCCAATGTCCCTCAGAAGAAACGAAAACTCGATGACATTTCGACTGATGCCATCCCTACCGCCCCAAACCTCACATACACCTTCAGGGTCTGCATCATTGACCCTGAAAGCTACCCAGAAGAATAACTCCGTTGGGACGACGTCTTCGTGCACCACAGTGCAAACAGATGGCATCTCTCACGAGTTGAGAATCCCACTGCAAAGATTTTACAACGTGCTGTGAGTCGCCTATGTCCCGCCAGGGATATCAATTATATTCTCGGGTGTCTAGTCATGCCGGGCGAAACCTCTCTGCGGCCATGTGATGCAACTCGACTATTTCTTCCAAAAACACCTGGTGCCTCCAAAACGACCAATAGCCCGACCCCTGCTCCCAGTTTCGTCGCAATAAACCACCAAGCAAAGACACAACCAGAGGTGACTGCCACTCACCGTGTCAGAGCAAAGACACAACCGGAGGTGACTGCCACTCGCCACGTCAAGTTTGCCCCTCTCCAAGACCTGTCCGCTGCGCCGCTCGAAAAGGAGTCGTCACCTGTGCTGGAGGAATCAATGAATGACCTGGTAGTTGCACAATTAAGGAACGAGAGATCACAAATTGTGGAGGCTGCGTCGCATGTGGTAGAGGGGTGGAAAGTGAGGACGCGGGCGGAGGTGCAGCGGGAGATGAGGACGGTAATGGCGGGGGTGTTGATAGAGCGTGAGGCAATGCATGACAATGCGCCGGGGTCAGAGAGTGTTGAGCGGTTGGCAATTGGCACACACCAATATGCCAATCCCAGTATGAGCTTTACATAGCTCGAGGCGTTGCGTTTGACTCCACCTGGTGGCCTTTTTAACTTATGATTTTCGGTACGTCTAATAGTGCTACAAGGGAATAGCATACTGACACACGCGTTAGGTTCGTGTTTTGGGGCTAGTAATGGGTTGGGTTAGATTGGGTCTTTGAATATAGTATTTAGGTCGGGTGGGGTCGTTTTTGAATTTTACAGAGTTGTTTTTAGTCTCATTTGGGTTTTCTTCACCAGTGTTTGATTGACTCAGTTCAGTACGTCCCTGATCGTTCCTGCAATCGACTAGCAAGCTAACTACGCGTTAGGGATTTAGTTCCTGTCTTTTGGCGTTGGGTATGAGTTTTTTAATATTTAGCATTGTATTTAGGCTAGCCAGGGGTTGTATTTGCATCTTCAGGAGTTGCTTCTATCTTATTTTAGATGGTACGCGACACTTTCGTGACAAGCTAATACAATATGGTGTGAATCCGCCCCTTTATGAGACCACTTTTTCCTTTTCCGCACTGCAATAACCTTCGTCTGCATTGTGAACTCCAAATCGCAACTCCATCTACTGCAACAGCACTCTTTTGGCACTCTTTCTGCACTCGTTTGCCTTTTAAAAATGACCCGAACAAGGCCACTGTACAAGGCCGTATCCTCAATTCCAAAAGCCACAACGGCAACTCCTGGAGTTGACTCCCCAATGCCACGTTCTGCAAATGGTAAAAAGAGGAAACTCATGTTGCAAGCTGACAAGCAGAAGCGAAAGCAGATGAAGGCTACAGCTTCACGTATCGAAGGTTCGACTACTCAGGTCGTCTCAGCATCTACACCCATTGTATCTGCGCCGAATCCAGCCCTTAAGCCATCTCTGCCCCCGCCGAAACAACCTTCCAATTCGATGTCACCAGCACCCAGTGTCATTTCTGTCGGTATTCGTTCAACGACGAACCTTAGTCATCTCCAGAGTCCACACCCATCATCATCGGCTTCACAATTTATCCCATCGTCTCCACCGAATAAACCGTCAAGTCTGTCAGTCAGCAGCAAACGATACGGCAGTCGAAGTGTCCTTGCACCATGTGACCTTCGAGTTACTGCTGTACTGGAGACAATGCGTCGCATGATGGAGAAGGAAATGCTGAGCGAGAGACCATTTCCAACTGAAGCTGAGTTAATGCTGGTAGCTTATACAATTCAGAGAGTGGTAGATACCGACTAACATATCGTTTCCACACAAAGTCAGTAGCGCTATGCTGGCCCAAGGCATGCATACAGGAAGGAGTCAATATTAGCTTACCGGAACGTCAGAAGGAGTGTCTCAAGATAGTTAAGTATCTCCCAGAAATGCATTCTCATTGACTGACTGGCCATATGTCAGATCAAAAACAGTTGCAATGCAGTCAGATCGCACATGATCAAGAAGGCCCGTGATTGTGTAGGGAGACTATACAACTTACATCGTTTAGAAGACGATGAACGCCGCATACACATTGACCAACTACTATCGAATTTTACATTCACTGTGCGCCAATGCGATTGTGCGAACGAGCTTGAGGTGAGTCCTGTCTGCAACTGTCAGCGTCGCTAACACTATCAGGAACGAGCTAGTTACTTTCTTGCCAAGGAGATTCCACAATTTCTGTATCTACATTGCTTCCAACGAATGCGCAAACGCGGTAGGCATTCGGAGGGCTTCGATGACTGGATTCGAGAACAAACACCCCCAGCACTGATTGTGTTAACATGTACAGCATTGCATCACGCACTGATGGAGTGGCAACGAAATAGAGGTTTAGCTCCAACAAAGGTTGAAAGCGATGACTTCGAAATCCGGCGAAAAAGGCCAGAGTGGGAGTACTACTTCAATCACGATAATGACGGCGGTAAGTATGGCTTTCACAATGCATATAATTGCTCTAACATTTTGCAGAGACTGACACTGATCTCATGAATATTTGGAATGATCTCCTGTCTCCATTGAGACAGAAGGTAATCAAATTCATACGGGCGGCTCTCAACAACCTGATTCTACGTCAGAAAGGAGCAAATAACACGCCTGCCGTTGCTATCAAACCTCGTCGGGTGGTGTTAAACAAGACTGCGATGGAAGCTCTAATGATGGAGCCGGACATTGAGACTCCGATCATTTCAGCGATCAGCATCCCCATTGCTAAAGATTTGTATTTCAATTCCGAGGATGGGGTTGAAGACGGCGACAATGATAACGACAACGAACATGATGACATTCACAGTGCCAGCAGTCGTGCGCAGCGACACCGTGGCCTGCAGCTGGATAATGATGTCGAGATTGAGGTGGATGAGGACGAGGATGAGGATGAGGATGAGAATGAGAATGAGAATGAGAATGAGGATGAGGATGAGGATGAGGACAAGGGTGCAGAGACGGAGTTGGTGGATAACTGCGAAGGAGAGAGTAGTTTAGAGGATGTGCTTCAAGCTGGCTGCGACGTGTAGAATAGCATTTAGAATGTGAGGCATTTGGAACGGGAATCTGTATTAATTAGACTGTAATATCGAACATCATGCAAACTGCACTGTATCCGTCGCCTGAGATGTGAATGAAATTCATGGCATCGTATAATCGTCTCATGCAGGGCATACTCCGTTTTGTCAAGGTGTGCATTGCACTCTGGCGTCATGTAATTTGTGTTGTGGATCAATAGATGTGCACACTGCATGGCTGCGTCGGTAAGGGATACTGCGTCTGTAAGATGTGAGTGCACTGCATGGCTGCGTCAGTAAGAAATATTATGTCAGGAGGTGCGAGCGCAACGCCAGGGGTCGTATATATGCACGTGTAGTGCCACGCTACGACGTGGCTCAAGAGGTTTCGTCTGAAGCGACCGATGCGCCCCTGGCCTATGTACGTCCTGGGCGCGACTTGGTTCTTTTCCCGATGATCACCGGAAGGTATGGACTGAATCCAGCGAACGCCAGAAAAGTCCAAGTAGCCGCAGTTCAGTCAGTCGCCCTGTATGGAGCGGAATTGTGGTGGGACAACCAAGTGGGAATAGAGCAGGACCTGCAAAACCTGATGAACGAATCGGCCAGACGCACAATGGCAATGTTCCGAACAACACCAATCGACCCCCTCGTCAAGCAGGCGGGAATCAGACCAGCAAGATCGTTACTCAACAACAGACAAAGACGATTTGCGAAACGCTTGATCGAAATGCCGGACAGCCACGGGGGAGGACATGTTATGAAAGGAGAAAGCAACCTGGCAAAGAGATTGAGAAAAAGCCTTGGTGTGAAGGGAAGAGTGGAACAAAATACCCTACCAGAACACGAGGTAAAGGCAGAGGCGAAAGTGATCGTATCCGAAAAGAAACAAGCCCTGAAGGAAGCGCACGTTACTAGTGATGGGCTAGTTTACTGGACCGATGGATCGAGGCTGGAGGATGGAAGAGAAGGATGTGCGGTGGTTTGGAGAGAGGAAGAAGGGGAAGAATGGCAGAACGAAAGATACCACCTCGGGAAAGAGAAAGAAGTTTTCGACGCAGAGTGCTACGCTATCTCAGAGGCGGTAAGAATGGCAGCAGTCAGGTCAGACCAAGAGGAGTTCGAAAAAGTTACAATCTTCGCCGACTCCACAACAGCGATAAGAAGAGTTCAACATACGAGACCAGGCCCAGGGCAGAGTATAGCCATTAAGTCGGTCGAAAACAACAACAAACTCTACACAAAAGGCATCCAAGTTGTGTATAAATGGGTGCCGTCCCACGAGGGGGTGGAGGGAAATGAAAAGGCAGACGAACAAGCGAAAGCTGGGGCCCTTGGCAAGGAAGAAGGGGTTAAGGCAATTGCAGAAAAACACAAAGGAATGTCACTCTCAAAGATTCAGAGGAGGGTCACAGAAGCGAAGTGGTCAGAAACAGAACAGTGGTGGAAAGCAAAGCTCAACGAGAAAGCCGTCTACAGAATGAATAAGAAGAAAGAAGAATGGCAGGTGAAGTGAGCCTAGCAAAAAAGACGATCACGTCAAGATATTTACAGCTGAAGGTGGGTCCTGCACTCACAGCGGTTTATCTGGAACGGATCAAGAAGAAAGAGAGCCAGAAGTGCTGGTGGTGCCAACACAAGAGGCAGACGAGAGATCACTTGTTTAAGTGGTGTAAACAGTGGAGGAGGCAGCAGAACGTTCTTTGGGAGAAGCTGAAGAAGAAGTGCAAGTGGAAGGAGGGAAGATCGAAGGTTCCGATGTCTCAAGTGTTCGATACAGAAGAAGCCGTTGAGCCGGTGTTAGAGTCTCTACACGGCACAGACGTGGGACGAGTTTCGGGGGTGAGGGAGGGGGTTGAGGAAGAAGAGGTAGAGGAGGGTGGAAGTAGTGATGAAGAATAAGGGAGGAGGTGGGGTGCGGGGCAGAGGAGGGTGGACAGTTTGTATGTTAATTTAGGCGGACTGGGGGGAAGGAGATAAGGAAGTACGACTTGGAAGCGGCCTGGCCGTGGAAGTACTTAGGACTAGATTATGTCATGGCCGCAAGCGGCCGAATACAATATGATTACAAACAAACAAACTGATTGGACACTCATATGTGCTTCACACCAAGAGGAATCCGGTTGTCCATGCTGCTCTTGCCACAGCCTTGGTGCCGATCAGATCATCTCCCATCCAGCATCCCTTGAGGAAATCTGCTGATTCGCTGCTCCAATGGCATCTCCGCCTTGGGCATATTGGATTCGAAGGAATCAAACAGCTGGCCAAGGACCCAGCCTCTGGTATTAAATTAACCTCCACAGCTATCGAGGCATGTGCTGCATGTCTGCAGGGGAAGCAGACCCGACATCCATCATCCAAGCCTGCCCAACGGGCCTCGAATACTCTCGACAGGGTCCACTCTGATCTCTGTGGACCAATGACTCCTCAATCTTTGGGAGGAGCAAAGTATTATATCAGTTTCAGGGATGATGCGACTTCTTGGACAGAATTGGAACCCATCAAGAAGAAAAGTGATGCTTTTGGCAGCGTCAAGAAGTACTTTGCACAATGTGAGGCCATGCATGGAGTGAAGATTAAGGCATTTCGCTCAGATAATGGTGGGGAGTTCACATCTCATGCTTTCGAGGAATTTCTGGCCTGCTCTGGATGTAAGCATGAGGTCTCTGCTGCCTATTCACAGGAGCAGAATGGAGTTGCAGAGAGGGTCAATAGGACGATTGTTGGGCGAGCAAAGGCAATGCTGTATGGGGCTCAACTTCCACTCTTTCTGTGGGCTGAAGCAGCGAGGACTGCTGTTTATATTATGAATCGAACTCCCACCAGGTCTCAAACCAAGACCCCTTATCAGTTATGGACTGGGAAGCCTGCCCAATCGCTAGTCCATCTACAGCCCTTTGGATGCGAGATTTGGCATCATGTTACAAAAGACCTTCGAAGAAAGTGGGAGCCCAATGCCATTCAAGGACATCTTGTGGGCTATGAAGGCAGAAATCAGTATAGAGTGTACTGCAACCATTCGATAATCATCACCAGGGATGTTGATTTTGTACCTCCAGCGCCAGCGGCAGCACTATATCCACCTGTGGATATCATCAAGGAAGATGAAGAGGAGGACTCAGGAGTTGCCTTGAAGCCATCGAAGGCAGACTCACACGCAGATACACCGCCACCAGCAGAATCCAATCGAAGTCAGGACAATGAGGAAACCCTTGATTCGATTACAGTCAAAGCTCCTGCTCCCAGGACAGCAGTCGATGATGAAGCTACCAGAGCAGTTGTAGGACCATCGAGAAGACAGAGCTCACGAAAGAATGCTGGCATATTCAGTACCCCAAGATTCCATGAGGAACAGTCACAAAGCACTCAGCAGACTGGCAGCAACAAGGGACACGCTGCAGTAGCACAGGCAACTACATCCATCGAAGAACCTCGAACTCGGGAAGAGGCTATGAATTCCCCACAACGAAGTCAGTGGGAGCAGGCATGCCAAGAGGAACTGGCATCGATTTTGAAGAATAAAGTCTGGACTGAAGTGCATCGAAACCAAACAGAGCATCGAAATATAATCGGATGCAGATGGGTCTTTAAGATCAAGTATGGACCAAAAGGAGAGGTCCAGCGGTACAAGGCACGACTGGTAGCAAAGGGATATACACAGTCATATGGCATCGATTATCTCGAAACATTTTCTCCAGTGGTCAAGTTTCAGACACTTCGCCTTCTACTTGTTCTTGCAGTATCAAAAGACTTCGAAATCCACCAGATGGATATAAAGACCGCATTCCTTGGGCAGGATCTGAGCGGCGATGAGCAGTCCATATACATGGAGCTGCCTCCAGGCATTTCGAGGGGGCCCCAGGAGGAAGTGGTCCTCCAACTTCACAAGACTTTGTATGGCTTAAAACAGTCATCTCGTGTTCTCAACAAGGCATTGCATGGATTCTTTACACTGCATGGTCTGCAGCGAGGGGAAGCAGATCACTGTGTATACTTCAATGCCTCTCGAACTCTCTTCCTTATGGTCTATGTGGATGACCTTGTGTTGATTGGTGATTTGGAAAGTGTCCATTCAATGAAGAAGAAGTTGAATATTCGTTTTGAGATGTCAGATCTTGGTCCCCTCTCCTACTTTCTAGGAATTGCAGTTACTCGAGATGAAAATGGACTTCATCTCTCACAGGAGAGGTATGCTGAGGAGATCCTTCGACGGTTTCAGTTCTCCTCCAGCCATCCTTACAGTACTCCTCTCAGTCCAGGTACAAAGCCCAGAAAGGAATCTGGAGCTCTTCTCTCCCAACATGATGCTACTCTCTATCGAAGCATCGTTGGTTCGATCATGTACCTGATGCTGGCTACCAGGCCAGACCTCTCATATGCAGTGGGAGCAGTCTCTCAGTTTTCCAGTGCTCCCAGCGTCGATCATCTTGCAGCCCTCCATCACATCCTCAGGTACATTCGAGGATCTGCACACCTGCAACTGCACCTAACGAGGTGTTCTGCTTTCGAAGTCATTCCCAAGGCCAGCTCCTCAACGTCGACCGTAACCCAGCCCCACTATCCAAAGATCCTATGGGATACAGAGATCGCTGGCTACAGCGATAGCGATTGGGCTGGGTGTCTAGATTCGCGCCATAGCACAGGTGCTTACATCTTTCTAGCTGGTCAATCGCCAGTCTCCTGGTCAAGCAAGAAACAGGCCACCGTGGCCTTGTCCTCCACCGAAGCTGAGTATATGGCACTCACTCAGGCTACTAAGGAAGCAATTTGGCTTCGCTTCCTCCTCAGTGAGATTCTGGATCGCCAGTTCAAGAAGCTCCCTTCTATCACCATCTTTGCAGACAACCAAGGATGCATTGCACTTGCACACAAACCCGAGTACCATGCTCGCACTAAGCATATTGATATTCAGCATCACTTCGTTAGGGAAAAGGTTGAAGGAGGAGAAGTATCTCTGGAGTATACTCCCACTGGAGTGATGGTAGCAGACTGTCTTACAAAGGCTCTGCCTAAGGAGAAATTTGTTCAGCACCGTGCCAGTATGGGCATCTATTAGTTTCAGCCGCAACTGTGTTTCTTTATCTTGTTTATTGAGTTGTGGTTGATTTTATTCGTTGATGGCTGTTGACCGCGGGCGGTTGTCACTGAAATGACGTTGAGCAGGGTTAGGGTTGCAGGGGTCATTGCACGGGCCAAGGGCCGTCAGTTTTGTTTTTTCTTTGGAAGCATCCAGCTTGACAACGAGTCCGTCTCATTTGACTTTGTACTTACTTACTGTGTTGTACTTAGTCTTTCCTTTAGTTGTTCTCTTTACTTTTGCTCTCTTTATCTTTGACTTTGTATGGGCGGGGTATTCACGGAGTGGGAGTATTGGAAATCCGCTCAACCCCGGGCCCGAGTCCGCCCGATGGCGGAGCGGCTAATGTGGCCTTGTCATTCTGTATATAGAGAGACCGCTAGAGTAGAGAGAACGATATCGCTTTTAGACCTACTCACAGCACCCGCTACTATTTCCAACAGTTTCTGCGGTCAGAAATGAGAATTTTCGAGCTACTGAACACTCTCCACTTCAGAGGACATGGCCGGAATTGAGTGCATGCATAAACCCATTCGTGCCAATTGATGCCAGCGCGGGGAGTCCAAACGCTTTTTCCAATACAAATATCTCTAGATAAATACGGATATCTATGAATATCTTCTCTAAGCACCAGTCATCTTCAAAAATCTTCCTTAGCGTAGATATTCACAGATTCTAAAGATATGCTAGATATCTACAGGTTAATTGAATAGGCTAGATATCTACCACATGAAACCGGGCCGATCTATGCCAAGGGCGGCTTTCGAAACAGTGACCACATCTGACCGGACTGCGAATCTATAGATTACCGGGCGGTTGATCTGACCGCTTCGGAACACTGAGTGGTTCAGAGTATATTCTAGTAGTCTCTAGATGTTGCCACTCAGTTCTTCACAATATATGACTCACACCATTGGCTTCCATCATCTATGCATATGTGGTGGTGAGAAAGAGTGCCAAGGCCACATAACTCTTGTACTATATATCTCGAAACTATAGTTACCTACAGGCACCCACAGTTAAACTGTAGGCCATGAGAACTATGGTTGGTCCAGTCACCCATGGTTTCCACCAGCGTGAAGCCTGTAGATATAAGCCGTTCATCGGCCTGGCCTGTCACGCGCGGGCCAGGCCAGTTCTGACCTGAAACTGGCCCGCCTGGCCCATTGGGAACACTGGTTGACCGCTCTCACCATTCGTACTGCCTACTGTGATGGTGCTAGGCGCCCGAGGAGCACTGTTGCCTCCTGCTGGGTGGCTTCTGCGTACTAGTGACCTCGCTATTACGACAATTCTTGTCTCGTCTCGTGGTTCTATTAGCCCGATTCTCGTCTCGGGATTTCGCTGTAGGTGTCGTCGCGTCGATGGATTCGGGTGCGGATGACGTATGTCAATCGGAAATCGTAGGTCCCTCGACCTGCTCAATTTGTCTGAATTACCACCGTAAAAGAACCGTAATTGATGCAAAAGAAGGTTGACGTGTTGGCTACCAAGATGTAAATTGTGTTGGAGCGGTTCTTTGAGTTCGTTATCACGTGTCCTTTGGGTTAGAGTTGGCTGTATTTAGCTACGTGTCATCTTAGACTTAGACAATCAATCGATTCAACCGAGAGTCGGTTCAACAAATTGTTAGAAACGCGAAGTTCTATTCTCCATGGGTTGTTAGCGCTCTACCTATATATAGACGGTTGAGCGGCACGTGTGACTCGGTATGCTTGGGCGTTTCCGGAACAAGTTCGAGCTGGCTATCCCCCGCACTGGTGATGTGTGCTGGATAGGTCTACAAAAGTCTAAACTGGAGCTACTGAGTTTAGCTTCACCCGATGCTAAAAGAGGAAATCGAGTGATATCAGAATCATGCGTACTGTGTCATGGGACAATAGAAATCTAAGTACAAACTCTAGATTCCTACTGTAGGTACCTTTGGCTTTAATAAGATTACTAAATCAGCAGGCTGAGACTGTGGTTGGAGTCTTCGGTTTCGTAATATGGGAGGCATTGGTGAACTACCAGTGGTGTGGTGGTAAAGCCTGAGTAAAGTAAGAAAATTGCAGTTCAAATGAGTGGCCAGTTAATCGGCATCACAGGCCATTAGCCATCATTCGCAGATGTGGTTCGACCACCCAATAAGATGTACACCCCATTCTAGCCCCAACACCATTAGCTCCAATTTAAACTTTTGTAGACCTATCCAGCACACGTCACCAGTGCGGGGGATAGTTGGGGACGCCTATATACGGTGGGGTCTGGACATTTGATCTGGACCATAGAATTACCCGAAATGGTAATTATTAGCCCAAAATTTAGCCCAGCACGTCAATCCCTCGGTATCGAAATACACCGTGACGGCACCAGCACGAGTCTTGGCCAGAAGGCCTTCATAAACACCATACTAAAGCGATTCGACATCAGAACGCTCACGGTGCAATAACTTCAATGCATCCTGCATCCTAATGTGAAGCTAGACTTGGCTGAGGATCGGAGGGAGAAAGAGCTGGAAGACATCAAAGAGTACCAAGCGATCGTTGGATCATTAATGTATGCAACTCTTACAACTCGCCCCGACATATCGTTTGCAGTCGCCGCTCTCTGCCGGTACAATATACACGACATGATTGAGAATAAAATTCACGCACTCTTACAACATGGTAACTGTACGTCAGTATCTTCTCTTGCCAGTGATCGGAAGTCGGTGGAATCCTTTGCTCATTGCTAGTAATCGAAGGGACCTACAGTGGTGGGACACGAGAACTCGGTATTCCAACGATCCGTCAAGGGGAGAAGTTTGAGCCGCACAAGTATAAGACCATATGAATAGTTCGAGTTCGTAACCTGTTTAGCACCAGTAGGAGATCTCAGGAGGAGTTCGAGACTACGAGGCAATCGGGCAATACACTGAGACTGAAAAACAGCATGCCGTTCGAGATGACTGACAACAACGTGGCAGAAGTCATTTGGGAATGCAGATAGGGGATGGATTTCGGAGCCTCAGGGGAGATGTCGGGAACATGCACCCAGATTCATGACGAGGAGCACTTCAAAGGTACCGCCAGAAGAATGCGCTGGATTTGTATCCGGGTCAGGCCCTTCAGAGTCGACATTCACGGCACGAATAGATGCCGGTACCGACACCTACAACTCCGAGTCCGACTCTTCTGCCTGGAACATAGTGCCGAAAGGATGACGACGCTGGAGCCGTAACTTCGATGGAGAATGTCGACGCGACTACCGGCAAGCTCGGCAGGTTTATTTACAGACCGATGTTGACTCATGATTTTGCCCGAAGGTCGGAAAGCCTACTAGAATGTTCTGTGAGGTCGCCGAGTAGATTCATACATAGTGAGTCACTCACCACTTGCATGTTAAACTTAGGAGTTCTAGAGTTGTCTGATTGTCTATATACGTGCAGAATGACTTCTCTTAAGTACTACTACTGACGGTGCCATGCCATAAGATTCCGAGGACTGCCATGAAGCACTGCGACGCCTCTTGCCACCAAGAGGTGGCCGTATCGTCATGATGGATGACGTCGATGATCGCACCGTCATGAATCCGCACCGTCATGACTAGATGACGTCGGCAAAGATGCTTATCCCTTTGCCGGTAACCGGGTTTGGGCCCACAGATGGGCCAGCTTTTAAAATACACATCACACAACCACAATCCAGCCAAATGCCCCCAGAATAAATAGAAATACTCTACATATGGTGAAATTCATGAAAACAATTTCGTTTAAGTGTGAAACATAAAGCCTCATTGCAGTCCTCACACTTTATGCTGGTTTTCATGCCTTCTCCACTACCACCCTGACTTCTTCTCCACCTGCAAAGGAAACAATCTACTCTACTCTCCATCCAAAGTGGGGAATGCATTCCTGGTACCTTTCGGCAGAGGGGCAGGGGGGTGTGCTTGATAACTTGCCTGGTAGGCAGTGGGGGCAGGGCAGATTGTGTGGGGGGAGCCGACCGAGTGATTTTCTGTGAAGCCGGAATGCGGGAGGAACTTTTCATTGTTGATGGACTTCCAGCTTGCAGAAGGTCACGCACAATGGAGAGATGGAAGTCAAAGTGATCCACAGTGTGCTCTTTGTTTGCTGGCAGATCCCGATAGATTATAAGGCTGTTGATAATGGCTGTCTCCAGAATCCAATAGAAAAGTGGATACCAATTGCATCTGGATATGAGCTGTGTATCAAAATAGGTTCGATACTGGTCAGCTACATCCACTCCCACCTTGTGCTGGTTGTAGGCATCAACAATAACAGGTATATCAAGCTCTTTCTGGCGTTCTCCAGGAAGAAATGTGGAATTTGCTCAACTTGCATTGGTACTCTTGTTGCCTGGATGCTTTCTCATTCTCAGTACCAGTAAATCCTCACCACTGAGAGGGTGGATTGTAGACATCATGGTAACAGGTGAACTGTCCATCCATAGCAGGGTTGCAACCCCATCATTAACAGCTCCACTTTGAATATGATATGGCAATTTGGCATTCTTCCCAACCTTTAGCTCCTTGGGAAATCCTCGAAACTGCTGCCTGCATATGCCACATGCTTCTATTCCTATCTGCCGAAGCTCTGCCAGCAGAGGTTGTGTTGTGAAGAAGTTGTCCATGTATACATTGAAGGAGAGCTTTCGATGCCTCTGGTGCATACGTCTAATCAAGTGGTGAACCATCTTTCCAGTGTCTGTAAGCTGTAACAGACATGATTCTAGATCAACAGGATCCCCTCCAACTGCATTTGATGATGGGTGGAGCTCCCAGACATAGCCCTTCTCTGCCATGCAGAAAAACTTATATCCTTGACTAATTGGCTTGTTTGACATCTTTGTAATGTGAATTGACCTGCCAGTGAATAGAATTATGGCTTCATCAATAGTAACATTGCTGCCAGGTACTCGGTACTGCTGCGAGAAAAACCGCAGTTGCTCTAATAGAATATCCACCTTCGAATACCAACAAGGTAGGCCATCAGGAGTTTCAGTTGGTGAATTGTATGGAAAAACATGAAAGAAGCGGTGGATCTCCTGAAAGTGAGTCTTACCAAGGTAGGCAGCTGGTGGTAATCCATCCTTGGGAAGGTAAACTCCATCCTTCATCCAGTACCTCTCAGGAGTAGTGTTAGCAACGGGTCCGGGTTACCCGGCCGAGGTCCGGTTCGGAACCGGACCCGTGCCCCCGGGTCGGTTCTGGAACCGCCAAGGAACCGAACCGCCCAATCACAAGCGGTTCCAAACCCGGACCGGAGCTCCGGGTCCGGTTCTGGAACCGCCAAGGAACCGAACCGCCCAATCACAAGCGGTTCCAACCCGGAACCGAACCGAAACCCGCCGGGTTTTGGCGGGTTTTACCTGCAGCAGAGCCTCATTTTTCATCGGCCCCAATAATCACAGCTTTTCTACTCCAATTAAGTATTTGAGCTCTGATTGGATCGCGACATGTTATATACGTAGATTATGCAGTTTTTGACGCTCTTTCACCTCCCGGTCTCCGATTTGCGATACGATTAGTATTCGTTGAGTCGCTGCGAAAAACAGTCGATTTTGGCCGCATTTTCGGCTTTATTTCACAGCGACTCAACGAAAACTAATCGTATCACAAATCAGAGACCGGGAGGTGAAAGAGCACCAAAAACTGCATAATCTACGTATATAACATGTCTCGATCCAATCAGAACTCAAATACTTAATTGGAGCGATAGTTTTAGAGAAGAAACCCGCCAAAACCCGGCGGGTCCGGTTCGGTTCCGGGTAGGAACCGCTTGTGATTGGGCGGTTCGGTTCCTTGGCGGTTCCAGAACCGAACCGTTTGCCTCGGTTCCGGGTTTGGAACCGGAGATTAGTGCCGGTTCGGGTTTAGTACGGTTCCGGAACCGGAACCGACCCGGACCCGTAATTTGGAACCGTTGCTAACACTACTCAGGAGGAACTCCAATCAGACCCATATGAATTTGAATTGCCAGCCAGAGATACAGATCTTCAGCAGTAACTGGCTGCCAGGAACGCTGCCGCTCCTTCTCTGGCCCAAGATGCTGCTGCTGGGCATAGGAATAGGTGTTGGCTACAAGCTGTCCCATAATGGAGTTGGTAAGAAAGAGATTGAAGATTGGAATTGGAGTAATGGCATCCAGCTCAGAGAATGAGATAGGCAATCGGTTCCATGCTTTGTGTGGAGGGACAACTGGTTGTAAAGGATCGAATGTGGGAAGCTAAGGAAGATCTGGCAAATTTTGAATCGGTTTTTTGAGTGTTTTCTTGCACAGCTTGGCCGAGTCACCAGCTGTGATCGACCCGGCTGGCTGAATATATACCTCATCTGAGAAGCTATAATTATCGTCAAGATTGAGCATTGCAGGTGGAGCTTCAGTAGTGAGTGAACACACATCAGGTATAATGACAGGTCGATGCTGTACCACTGTAGGTGGTGGTGGTGTTGGGAGGAGGTGCACTTTTGACCAGAGTGATTGTCCATGATGCGACGCTTGGCACTTTGTTTTTTGACATTTTTTGGTGAGGATGGTGGAGATGAGAGTATAAGTGGTGGGGGTAGGTAGTTGACATTAAGGTTCTGAGGTCTGAGGGCTTCTCTGCTCATGGTTGTGTTGGTGTGGTAGATGGGAAGTGGGAAGGTGTAACACCGGGAGCTTCGCTCCAGGTTTACCCAGTCAAAGTAGTATCCGTACTTAATTCGGGACTGCTTCGAAGGTAGGTTAGGAGGTTAGCTCGGGATGTGAGATCACTAAAAGATTCTGAACGAAAAGAATAGCTTTTCAAATGCGTATGTTGTTAAGGCTTGTTCTCCTCGCTGAGAAGGTTGATGCCTTTCTACCCTCGAAGAACCCAAGGTCTTTATACCTTCGTCTTCACTTTCTAACAAATACTTCTATCTACGCTTTTCTCTAGAGCTCCAGCACCATAACGACCTTCGAACCAATGCTCACTCATTTCGCAACTACCGCGGTCCGCCATCTCTCGATCCTCTATCTTCCTTATCGTCATTAGACTATAATCAGACCATCGGTATCCTTCATGACATCAAGCTCGTGGGCTTGTGCCTCCGGACCAGTGGTATCCTTTCGATCTGATGACCTCCAGACGAATAGGCCTCTTTCGATAGAGAGCAGCTTCGCTGTTCACAGTTGGCACGTATTCTTAGGCCTCCGGCAGTCGTCGGCTTTTGGCTGGCGCCATGCAGTTGTTTGCCGGCTGTTCGTTTGTCGTCGGTGAGCGTCAGCTTCTTGGCCGATGCCATTCTGCTGTTTGTTTGTTATCGGCGATTCGGAGCAGAAGCGACCGCGGCCATTAACTAGCTGTCAAGGTTTCAAGGCTCGAAGTTCTAGGGGTTATAAAAACCAAACTAAAATAGCGGGTATGAGGGTGCAGTGATCGCGGGTACTGCATAACAGGCAAGAGACTCGAATTCCGGAATAACAGAAGTGAACAAAGGTTGGTGCCGAAGCTATTGATTGTTTTGTAGACTAGAGAACGAGTGAAGAACAAATCTATCCTCCTCAAATCCTGCATCCTTATATACAACTAACGCGACCGTCGTCACCTTTGCTCACTCGTTCCAAAATACATCCAAACCTCACCCGACTATGTACACAACCCTTTCAACTCATAACCCACGCCATAACCATCACGCCATATATACAACGCCACTACTGAAACCTGTTTCCCTTCTTCGAAACCTGATTCCTTCCGTCGAAACCTGTTTCCCTTCTTCGAAACCTGATTGCTTCCATCGAAACCTGTTTCCCTCGTATTTCCCATAGCCTCTTCATCGATCCATGCTCCTGCTCCGATCCTCACTCGACACAACTGTGACAGTAGCTCCCCCTCCCGTAAGCCGAGTACCTACGAGGTTGTTGATCCGGGTTTGCCAGGTTGTTCTGCGTTGAACGTATCGATAGCTTGAAGTCCGTCCACATTAACTGCTGGTTCCCAGCTTCTTTCGTCGTAGCCTTTCCACTTGACCACGTACTGCAGCTGCCTTCAAAACACCCTGGAATTCTCAACACGTTCCACTTCGTACTCTTCTTCTCCATCCACGATAACTGGAGGTGGTGCTTGTTCGATCTGTCCTTGTAAAGGGTCCTCCGAAACTTTGCTCAAGCGGGAGATTGGTTGTACTGGATGGATGTGAAGGTCCTTGGGTAATCGTAAACGGTAGGCCCATGGACTAACAACTTCCGCAACTTCGTAGGGTCCCAGGCGTTTCCAGTCCAGTTTCTTACTTGGACGTTGTGTTGCAACATTCCTGGCGTCCATCCATACCCGATCCCCAATTTTTATCTCTACTCCCTCTCGCCAATGCTTATCCGCCTGTTCCGCTTGAATGGATTGTGCTCGAGTCATCTCGGCCTTCATCTGTTCGAAGATATCATTCACTTTTTGGGAAAGAGTATTCGCATTTACTTCTCTGATATCGTTTCTATTTTGAACTGGATGTTGACTGAAGGTCATTCTTGGATGGAATCCGTAATTGCCGAAGAATGGTGAGCATCCTGTTGTTTCCGAGGCATGATTATTTGACGCAAACTGTGCCATGGGTAACCACTGTGCCCAGTCGTTCTGTTGATAATTGACGAAGGCTCTGAGATATTTTTCCATAATGGCATTCATTCGCTCTGTTTGACCGTCGGTTTGTGGATGAAAGGCTGTCGACAACCTTCGATTGATTCCAAGTCTTTCACAAACGTGTCTCCAGAACTCCGAGGCAAACTGAGGTCCTCTGTCCGATACTATAGTATCTGGTAAGCCATGTAACTTAAACACTTCTCGTATAAACATCTCGCCCAACTTGTTCCCATCAGTATCGTCTCGACATGTAGTGTTAGCAACGGGTCCGGGTTACCCGCCCTCGGTCCGGTTCCGAACCGGAACCGTTCTCCGGTTCCGGTTCTGGAACCGTACTAAACCCGACCCGGACGTAATTTCCGGTTCCAAACCCGGAACCGAACCGGCCGACCCGCGGGTTTTACCGGGTTTAGTTAGACCCGCCGGGTCTTACCTGCGGGTTCTAAAAACGGGTTCTTCTGAATTTCGTGAATGGAAAGCATCGCGCATGCGTCAAATGACATTTCACGCTTTCTGCCCAGTTTTTCATTGTATAAAATTAATTTCAATATGGTGATCTTTTGATTATTTATGATTTCAGAGATAGCATTGGTGCATTATTGAGAACTTTTTAACAGATAATAGCAGTCAGAAGTGAGAAAATATGAACGCAGCACATATAATCCCTCGCACTAGAGATGTTGTGCGACCAAAAATCATTGACGCTCCGTTGACGCTCACTTTCAGTCATGTAGCCTATGTATATGGTCGCGCGCAAATAGCATAATCACCCGTAGAAATGGCGTTCGTACTTATTTGATTATAATATGTCCTGCGATACAGATAAATTGTGATTTAACAATTGCTAATACACACTTTTAGAGAGAGCATCGGTGTATCATAGAGAATTGTTTAGTCGATAAAGGCAGTCAGATGTTCGAAAATATGAATGTAGCACATGTAATCCCTCGCACTAGAGGTGTTGTGCGACCAAAAATCGTTGACGCTCCGTTGACGCTCACTTTCAGTCCCGTAGCCTATGCGTATGGTCAAGCGCAAATATCAGAATCAACTGTAATGAATGGCGTTCGTCCTTATTTGATTATGATGCGTCCTGCGATACCGATAAATTGTGATTTAATAATTGCAGATACTCATTTTCAGAGATAGCATCGGTGCATTATTGAGAACCTTTTAGTCGATAAAGGCAGTCAGAAAACAGAAAATATGAACGTAGCACATATTACCCTCGCGCTAGAGGTGTTGTGCGACCAAAAATCGTTGACGCTCCGTTGACGCTCACTTTCAGTCCCGTAGCCTATGCGTATGGTCAAGCGCAAATATCAGAATCAACTGTAATGAATGGCGTTCGTCCTTATTTGATTATGATGCGTCCTGCGATACCGATAAATTGTGATTTAATAATTGCAGATACTCATTTTCAGAGATAGCATCGGTGCATTATTGAGAACCTTTTAGTCGATAAAGGCAGTCAGAAAACAGAAAATATGAACGTAGCACATATTACCCCTCGCGCTAGAGGTGTTGTGCGACCAAAAATCGTTGACGCTCCGTTGACGCTCACTTTCAGTCCCGTAGCCTATGCGTATGGTCAAGCGCAAATATCAGAATCAACTGTAATGAATGGCGTTCGTCCTTATTTGATTATGATGCGTCCTGCAATACCGATAAATTGTGATTTAATAATTGCAAATACTCATTTTCAGAGATAGCATCGGTGCATTATTGAGAACCTTTTAGTTGATGAAGGCAGTCAGAAAACAGAAAATATGAACGTAGCACATATTACCCTCGTGCTAGAGGTGTTGTGCGACCAAAAATCGTTGACGCTCTGTTGACGCTCACTTTCGGTCCCGTAGCTTAAATGTATGTGCACCTACAAATAGGTTATTCATTGATAAAGATGGCTTTCATTCTAATTTGAGGAGATAATGCCTTGCAATATGAGCTTGGTTAGTTAAAATTAAATTTTCGATAAATATGGACAGAACTCCAATCATACTAACGTTGCACACTTCACAGATTAAATTGCATTTCATTTACTATTATATTGTGAGTTTTGACAGCTGAAACTGTTTAAATAGATTGGATATCAAAATTAAATGTCCCCATAATAATAATGCACATAATATCCAAAAAAGTCCTATTCACTAAGATTTTCAATTGCTTCATCAACGCTGCCATTCTCTGTGAAATAGGCATTAGTAATTGTTCATGTGAAAGGTGGGAGTGCATACGTAATTCATCGGTGCCATCAGTACTGGAGTCACAAAAATGGTAAACATCATCGTCTTCTGCTTCGTCTTCTGAATCTTCGAGCGGCGTAAATTCGTTCAAAAGGCTGAGATTAGCCAATCTTTCAGGACTACGTTGTGCTGCAGCGGGTACTGTAGCAGTGGAAGGTTTTGTGCCTTTGCGCCTCCAGCGAGTGTAAGGATTTCGAGCAACCTTATTTTGGCAAAGAAGGCAGCCAGACAAGCGATTATCATAGATCATGGATGGATGCTTTTCAATGACCGCCTTCACACTCTTATGGCCTGGCAACTCAACACCCCGTCTCTTTTCTTCTCGAATCTCTGCTCGCGGCTTTTTAATCAGATTCTTCGTTTCCTCGATTCCAGCGCGCGATATGCCATGTTTGGCCATATTGACCATGTTGAGCGCGATGCGCATGTCTGCCTGCTCGAGCTGTACACGCCCACCTTGCCTGGCCATGGTTGCAGACATGTTAAAAACCTATTATCATTCAGTTGCTGCTGTGAAAATTTAATGGTGAGCAATAGCACTTACTTCAATCATATACTTTCTGTGGCTTCCTCTAACGCTCTTAAAGAAGCTCTTGTCCATTTCCGAGGTCGTTTGTCAGAAAATTCGTCTGCAAAAACTCCGGAGTTGACAACATCATGGTGTTCAATTTCACGGACTGTTCGGACGAATGCCTTGGTAGACCATGGAGGGTTGCCTTTGCGGCTCTGGTTGAACTGCTCACGTAATTCTGAACGAATTGCAGCTAATTGAATTTGATTAATTGACTGTCGTTCTTATAGATTATATGACTCACATCCGATTGCATGGTTTTCCCGGTTTTTCTTGGCGCCAGTTTTGTGTACAATTTTCAACTTTTCGTCCTTATGCATATTTCTCGTTGCAATATCTGCGGCTATTCGGTGGGGATTCTGTGCGCGTCATTGGAGCAATGTTTGATTAATTGAGGTATTCACAGTAGAGGTGGGCGTGCGTGTGGATTCATTCCCGGAATTACTGCTAGAAGCAGGTTGTTGTGGTTCAGCCATTACTTGAGGATATTGTATGTAAGAGAGAAGAATTTGAGTGTGGAGAAGAGGGAGAACCTGAAGAATATATAAGAAATTCTGCGAAATTCAAGTCGAATCGACATTTTAAGAGGTCATTATATACATTCTAGTATTATAGAATTTCACGATGGACCCTGCTGTATGGCGGCAGATTTGCAAGGATGTTGGCCTTATACATACCCTGTTAATTGTTGGTAATAATAAATAAAAATGAACGGCCGGCAATATAATGGTTTTGTTACAGCTGCCGATTGTTGTATGTTCAGTGCAATAGCTGTTAAAACTGAAGTGATGTCATGTGAAACAGTTTCTGCGGTCATGTTGAACGGATGTTGCCTTCAGGTTGAACATAGTGCAAAGTCATTCCAACTTTAGCGCCAGCTCGTATTATCATTTTAGTTGTCAAACTAGATCGAACCTACAACCATAAAGACCCACCTTTCCCCCACCGTCCAACTGCCATCATCTCCAAAAACAAAGTCCACACAAACCACACGAAAGAGCAACAAATATGGTTTACACACCAAAACAGAATTTTTCGAGACTTCCGGCTGGCAAATACGGCAAATCGACAATACGCGCTACAAAACGACGTCATCAAGCGAACCAAGTCAAGACTGGTGTCGAGGCAGAACGGGTCCGAGCACTTGGCGCTTTGCGTAGCCTCCGTTCCAAAAAAGGCGTGCAGCAGAGCGCAGACCTGAATCAAACTTTGTGAGCAAGGAAGCAAAGGAGAAGTGGATTGAGGAATTTGTGGAGAGTGAAACAGCAGCAGCAAGAAAGAGGGTTGCGGAAGCGGAAGCAGCGGTAGAGAGAAAGCAAGACACTATGTTGAAAAGAGCGGTGGCTGATACAACTAAAATGACATTTGAAGAGATGTTGGAAGCAATTGGAGATAGCGTTGACGATGTTGCAACTTCAGACGAGGAAGATGATGAAGATGAGGAAGAAGATGGAGAAGACAATGAGTATGCAGAGCTGAGTGATGATGATGAACCTGACTGGGTGGTTGGCACGATCAACAAATCAGTGCAGAACGGCTGGACACCTTTCGCACGAATCGAATGAAGCTTGAGGAATTGACAACTCCGGGATGGGCAGATGCAGAAGATTACTTTCGCGAGCGCGACAAAAAGTACGGCACTGCTGAATTGAAGGTTCCGGTGGTGTTGACTCCAAATATAATTTCCAATCCTGCCACATCATCTATGGCCCAACCACCCTCTCCTCCGGGAACTAGTCATTTGCAATTAGGAAGTGGAAAGCCTGTTGAAGAATTTACGCCAGTCGAAACAGTTGAATCAGTACGTAATTTTCCCTTGTATGCCTTGTCCCCCACTAATTGTTATACAGATGTCTGAACATATGGGTACGGAGCATGATGGCCCGTAAGCATAGATCATCATATAGTCAGGATTGTCATAATGCTATTTTCGACAGTTTCTTAATCCTAAATGCGTTTTTAGTCCTATTTTTGTATTTGTTAGTTTTCTATGATTTCTGTGACACCTGAAAAAATTGTCTGTGCATGTGCAGGGATGAAACCGAACGTATAAACTTTGATCATGCCAGATATGCGAGATACACCGCCTATCAGCTTGCTTATATTGAGAATCATTATTTTAAGCATGAGAGTAAAAACTTAATTGATACATAATATGCCACCTGAATTTTACATCATTGTTGTTATATTTGTCTCACTAGTTGCGGTCTGATCACAAGATGAACAAATTTAAAAGACAGCCGTTATCAATGATTTAAATGAAACTCCAACTGCATAAGCGGCCGCTCAGGCCCTGTACACATGATGGCGATCTCACAAAGACCTCATGGGTGACCATGAATATTTGGCACAACCAGCTGGATGACGAAAGTGGGCTATTTATAATACACACTCACGACATTATCATTATGCCGCGCAAAGCCGGTCGAAAGCGAGATAATACTAACAAATATATTTCACCGGCTAGGCAAACTGTCCATCAAATGTCAAATACTAGTACCATTATGCATAGAATATAGTCATATTGAAACAGGTATTACAACTGCTAATAAATGAATATCAATATCTTTATGAAGATATCAGTTGTAACCGATTCATCTGAGTAGCCACTGAATTGAACGAATTAAATCACGATTTATCTGTATCGCGAGATGTATTATTATCAAATATGCAGGAAAGCCAACTTTTACAATGAAAGAGAGTGCAATGGTGCGACAAGACACGTAGGCTGCAGGAGTAAAAGTGAGCGTCAACGGAGCGTCAACGATTTTTGGTCACACAATATTGGGCACGGGAGGGAACAGATACAGTGCATTAGTGTTATCAGAGTATTGACCGCCTTTATCGACAAATCAGTGGCATGCAATGTATCCGAGTAACGTCTGAATTGAAGGAATTAAATCACGAGTTATCTGTATCGCGAGGTGTATTCTTGTCAAATATGCAGGAAAGCCAACTTTTACAACGAAAGAGAGTGCAATGGTGCGACAAGACACGTAGGCTGCAGGGGTAAAAGTGAGCGTCAACGGAGCGTCAACGATTTTTGGTCACACAATATTGGGCACGGGAGGGAACAGATACAGTGCATTAGTGTTATCAGAGTATTGACTGCCTGTATCGACAAATCAGTGGCATGCAATTTATCCGAGTAACGTCTGCATTGGACAAATTAAATCACGAGTTATCTGTATCGCGAGGTGTATTCTTGACAAATATGCAGGAAAGCCAACTTTTACAACGAAAGAGAGTGCAATAGTGCGACAAGACACGTAGGCTGCAGGGGTAAAAGTGAGCGTCAACGGAGCGTCAACGATTTTTGGTCACACAATATTGGGCACGGGAGGGAACAGATACAGTGCATTAGTGTTATCAGAGTATTGACCGCCTTTATCGACAAATTAGTGGCATGCAATGTATCCGAGTAACGTCTGCATTGAAGGAATTAAATCACGAGTTATCTGTATCGCGAGATGTATTCTTGTCAAATATGCAGGAAAGCCAACTTTTACAACGAAAGAGAGTGCAATAGTGCGACAAGACACGTAGGCTGCAGGGGTAAAAGTGAGCGTCAACGGAGCGTCAACGATTTTTGGTCACACAATATTGGGCACGGGAGGGAACAGATACAGTGCATTAGTGTTATCAGAGTATTGACCGCCTTTATCGACAAATCAGTGGCATGCAATGTATCCGAGTAACGTCTGCATTGAAGGAATTAAATCACGAGTTATCTGTATCGCGAGATGTATTCTTGTCAAATATGCAGGAAAGCCAACTTTTACAATGAAAGAGAGTGCAATGGTGCGACAAGACACGTAGGCTGCAGGAGTAAAAGTGAGCGTCAACGGAGCGTCAACGATTTTTGGTTGCACAATATCTCTAGCGCGTGAGATTTTGTAAGTTCTATTTGTTCAATTGCAGTTTTGACTGTCTTTATCGGCAAATCGATTTTTACCGATGCACTCGAGCAACCTTGGTAACCGAGCTTGGAGACATTAAATCAAGATTAATCCGTATTGCATGGCATATTCCCATTGAATATGTGTGATAGCCTGCCATTACAATCAAACCTATCGTTTTTGCACAACATGACACATACACTGCAGGACTAAAAGTGAGCGTCAACGGAGCGTCAACGATTTTTGGTCACACAATTTTGAGCACGGGAGGGAACAGATGCACTGCATGAGTATTATCGGAGTATTGTTGGTCTCTATCTGCAAATCAGTTGTACACGATTCATTCGAGTTGCCACTGAATTGAACGAATTATATCACAATTTATCTGTATCGCGAGGTATATTCTTGTCAAATAAGCATGAAAGCCGGATTTCACAATTAAATGGAGTGCAATTGTGCGACATGACATGTAGGCTGCAGGAGTAAAAGTGAGCGTCGACGGAGCGTCAACGATTTTCGTTCACACAACATTTTTAGTACGTGGGGTTTTCTCGGCTGCACTAGTTTTATTGTAGTTTTGACTGCCTTTATCGACAAATAATCATTACTGATATACTGTCCATCATTTCTTCCTACGAATGGTCTGTGGAAGCAGGTATATAAGACATCTAGAAATCCTTTCACGAATCAATATTTTTGACGGCAGTACAGTTCGAAGTTTTTATTCTGCTTTAATTTTCCCTTCAAACGCTTCTTCAATGGCTGCTGCAAAGTGCATTGATACATCCTCACTCGAAATAATGTACTCCACTAAGGAAGAACGTGTGTTTATACGAGATTTGACTGATGAAATATTGCAAATGGTGTTCGATCAATGGTGGACCTCCATGAATGTGGAAACAAAAACTACAATTGTGTGGAGCGGCTCCCGGCATGCAGCGGCATGGCGATTCTACAAACATTGCGCAAAAACCGAAAATGGCTGCCCCGGCGTCATTTGTATCGTTTTTCACACAGTTCTGGTACATCCATCGGAGAATGGAACAAGTACTATGGCGAAACACCTCCAATCAAAGACACACAAAGCAGAGCTGAATAAGTTAACAGAATCAGACGTTTCCTTATTGACAGATACGGCTGGTGATGAGCAAGCTTTGGCTGTACTGAAGAAGAAAGGCAGTCAGGGTGTTATGGTGGCAAGTAGTTCCCATCAAACACAGGCTGATTCAAATCCCTGACCATACTGACAATTTTAACAGATAGAACGTACAAAACTGGCAGATAATGACTTTACAACTCTTGAATTCAACCAAGAAACCTGGAACCGCTATTTGATGCTAGGATTTGTTTCTGCTCACATTCCATGGAATGCTATAACGAACCTGGAGTTACGACGAACTTTCAATGCGTTACGATGCGATTTGATTCTTCCCTCTGCCAGTACTCTCAGTAATATTTGCCGAAGAGAATACTCCCTCACAATTGATGCAATCAAAAAGTAGTTGCCAACAAAAAATAAAGTCAGTGTAGCGTTAGATGGATGGATATCAACCAATAAATTGGCGATTGTGTCGGTCATTGGCTATTATATAGATCTCAACTGGTGCCTTCGAGAAGTCCAGCTTGCATTCGATGAGGTTTGTGGCCACTTGGTTTTAATATTTTGTACTGCTGACAAACAACTATAGGTTAAAGGCAAACACACAGGTGAGCGACTGGCCGAGCATTTGAAGGAGGTACTTGAACGTTTCGGCCTTACCGACGGTCGATTGCTCGGTATAACCACTGATAACGCCTCATCCAACTATTCAATGACTCGGGAGCTACAATCGACACTCGAAACCTCTGGAATTGAATGGTCGGCATTACGAAACCATATACCATGCATGGCGCATGTCATCCAGCTTTCTTTAGGGGCATTTATGAGTAGTCTGGGGGTAAAAGGGCGAACGAAGTCATGGGAAGCAAATGAGCGTGACGAGCAATTTGGAGAAAATGAGAGTGCGGCATTAACTAAAAGCCAAAAGCTGCAGAAGTCCGGAAATGCAAGAATTTCTAAGGTGGCAGCCATGACACCTGGATTAGCTAAGATAATTGAAAAGGTAGTTACTGCATGTTATCTACACTTTGATGCTGAATACTGACTCTTGAAATAGCAGAGAATGCTTGCGGTATTGATTACTCTGACTCCTGGAAGACGTAATGAGTTTCTCAACTGCCAGAAATCCAAAGTCAGAATTGCAGTACTGCCTACCATGGATGTAAAAACACGGTGGAATTCCACTCTGGAATTACTAGAGCGGGCATACAGATTGCGAGAGTTTACACGCGAGTGGCTTAAAAATCCTAATACCGTGATTACCGGCCTTTATTTACAACTGAAGACGAATGGATTATTGTCAAATACGTAATGGAGGTGCTGAGACCATTTCGTTACTGGACACTTTGGATGTCGAAACGGCGTACAGTCACCTTACACCATGTCATCACGATATACAATGACATATTCGATCATCTAGATTTCGTAATGCGTGCTTTGGCAAAGAAGAAAACTCAGTGGAAAGATGATCTGTACTTTGCTTTGAAGTTTGCACGCCAAAAGCTGTCCAAATATTACTCTGAAGTCACACCAGAGACGGGCATGCTCCTCATTGCAGCACAAATCCTCGATCCTTTTCGGAAGTTGCGATCATTTCGGAAGTGGGACAAGGCTATGGATGTTAATCCTGAGGATGAGGGTTCCTTCACTGCCCAGTACAAGGATGCATTCATAAAATATGTGGAGCACGAATACTGCATCAAAAACCAATTCAAAACCGCCGGAAAACCTCAAACAGTACCAAATCATAACGTATTCGCCTCCATAGCAGTGTCGGGGCCAGGTCAATCGACATATGATCATATGATTTGTCCAGTGATGATGAGTATTTTACACCTGCAAACACGGCGGACTGTACTCCCGGGCGTAGCGATCGCGCAGCACGTTTATTGACGGCCACTACACTCTATTTGAATTCACCACCCGAGATACCTAAAAATTGGGGACAAATTAATCCCAATCTTAATGATTATCATTCCGACCCCACCGAGATTAGCAGGGCTTTCTGGATACCCGACGTAACCGACTGGTGGCGACAGCAAGAAAAGATGAACACAAAGTACACCGATCTGGCCAATATAGCACGGGACATCTTCTCAATCATGCCACACGGGGTTGGAGTGGAAGCCAGCTTTTCACTTGGCCGAGATGTCATAGGGTGGAGGCAGTCAAAAACTACGGGTGAAACACTTCGAGAAAAAGTGGTTGTTCGGCAGTTTGCGAGAAATAATCTCGGTCTTTTGGCCGGTGATACATCACAAATAGATTCATCAATATCTGATAACTATTCTGAAATCAAAAAAGATGCGGAGGAAAGAAAGCTGCATCGGATGGCCAAGGTTCATGACTTTTTGGAGATGTGGCAGGGCAGTGAAAATCTACGCGCAACTCAGAAGGCATCACGCGCCCAGAATAAGCAAATGACAGCCATGGGTTACATTTCAGACACTGAAGAGACAGTTAAAGCATCATGGTCAGCCTTTAAACATGATGGTGTTGCAGCTTTCAAAATGACTGAAAAATCTCCACTTCCACCGTCCTTATCACAGATCGACCTCCCTGGTGGCAAAACCAAAGTTCTCAACATTCAGCGAATACGAAGGATCGACCGCCATCCTAGCCAAAGTGATGATGATAGTTCTTCCGAAACGAATTCTGATACTGATGATTGGCTCCATTGGAACGGTGACTTGGACGATCCAAACGATAATGAAAACGATGGGGAGGCTGACGATGAAGATGATATGGATATATGCAATGATTCTGATGTCATTGATGAGGCAGAACAGCCATATGTACATGCTGCCCCTAACATCGCAGGCTTTATCAGGCCAGTTCGAAAGTCTAATCGCACAGCAACTCTAATCGTTATGAACCCTCCGCCGTCAACACACAGCAAAAACGCAATGGGAAAGGGAATAAGCGACGGTAGAGCGGTGATCATTATCTTTTATTTCTTTTGGTTTTCTGTTTCCATATATAATGAAAAGGCTGTTAAGACAATATATTAGAGAAACGCAAATGCTGGGCCCATTGTGATATTATTTACGCATTTTTCAAGTTAATTTTAAAGATAAGATTAGAGTAGATATGAATAAAATGTGCGAAAGGTAGGCAATAATGTGATAATAGAAATTATTGATACTAAAATATTTGGGGTAATTGACACATACTACAGCATACATGAATTTACCACAGCTCGAGTTTAAACATAGTTTTGGCCGTCTTTCTTCTTGTTATAAAGTTAAACTACCAGGTTATGATACATATTTAATAAATTGTAGTTATAATATTGAATTTGACTGAAGCAAGTTTAATGCCGGGCAAAATTGTAAATATGAATCGCTTATTTGATTCAATTGAGAATATCAAAAGTCGCATGCGCAATAGTATGAACCCGCTTTTGGACCCGTCTAACAACCCGGGAATTTGGGCGGTTCCAAAATGTGGAGTCAACCCGGACCGTTCTTTCTGGTTCGGTTCTACTGACAACCCGAACCGTTGATTTGGAAACGGGTCGGTTCCAACCCGAACCCGACCCGGAGGCTCCGGGTTGGAACCGTTGCTAACACTATCGACATGGGACCAGATGCTTCATTTTTGACAATCTATCGACTACTACCCATATGGCGTTGTGCCCTTTACTTTCCGGTAATCCCACCACAAAATCCATACTCAGGTCTTTCCATGGTTGTTGTGGTACCTCCAGTGGTTTGAGCCATCCGTGGATCTTCTGATCCGTTGCCTTGCTACGTTGGCACACATGGCAGTTCCTTACGTATCTATCTATATCTGATCTCATTCCTTGCCATTGATAATTTCTTTTGAGAAGTTCGAGGGTTTTTGATCGTCCTGGATGTCCAGCCGCTGGTGTATCGTGATGCTCTTTGATAAGTTGGAGTTTGTCTGGTACTTCGTTGTTGACCACCTCCGTTGCGTCGATACACAGTCCTTCGCTGCTGTCGAACGGGCAGTCTTTGCAAACGTTTTGAATCCAGTTCCATAATTCCTCTGGGCCGACCTCTTCCTCATCCCGATTGACTACTTCCGCCAATGCTACCACCAATCCCGTTTGAATTCTCTGATCAAGATTCTCTGTCTTTAGCACGATTTGTTGGGTTTTTTCTGCCCCCCCTTCGGAGGGATGTCTCCTGGCATTCCGGTGAGTGCATCGGGCTTCTGACCTTGTTTTCCTGGGCGGTATATAATCTTGAACTTGAATCTGGATAAGAATTCGGACCATCTTGTTTGTCTTCTGTTGAGTAGCTTTGATGTCATGAAGTATTCGAGATTCTTGTGGTCTGTCAGTATTTTAATTGGATGTACTGATCCTTCACATTCCGGTCTCCATTGCTCTAGGCTTTTAACGATGGCTCCCAACTCCTGATCATAGATTTCGTAATTTTCTTCCGCAGGTCTGTGCTTCTTGGAGAAGAAGGCTACTGGATGAAGAATTCCTTGATTGTCGTACTGAGAAAGTACTCCTGCAGACACGTAGCTAGATGCATCAGTTTCAAGGACAATTTCCTTTTCGTAATCGAAGTGTGCCAGGACTGGTGCCGTTGTAAATGCTTCCTTCAACTCGGCAAATGCTCTCTTTTGATCGGGGCCCCAATGGAACGGTACCAGTTTTTTGGTGAGTTTCGTCAGCGGTTGGACCACCTTGCTATAGTTCCTTATGAACCTTCGATAAAAATTGGCAAATCCTAAGAACGCCTGAACCTCCTTGAGTTTTCCGGGTGCTTCCCATTCTTTGACTGCTGTTACCTTTTTCGGGTCCATTCTGATTCCGTTTACCCTGACTATTAGTCCCAGGTACTTGACTTCCTGTTGATGAAACTCGCACTTTTCGGCTTTCAGGTATAATCCGGCATCTTTCAATGTTGTCATTATGGCCCTGACGTGCTCCTTGTGTTCCGTTAGGTTATCACTGTAAATAAGAATATCGTCCAGAAAGGCTGTGCGGAAGATGTCCAAAAACGGTCGAAGGGTATCATTGATGAATTCTTGAAAGGATGCTGGTGCGTTGGTGAGTCCGAAAGGCATAACCAAAGATTCAAACAGGCCATAACGAGTTCTGAACGCTGTTTTCCATTCGTCTCCTTCTGCAATTCGGATCATATTGTAGGTATCTCGTACATCCAATTTGGTATACCACTTGGCTTTTGACAATGGTAACAGGCTATCCTGAATTAACGGTAATGGATATCGATTCTTTATCGTTCCTTCGTTCAAGCCTCTGTAGTCCATGCACAACCCTAACCCTCTGTTTGGTTTGGGTGCGAATAGAACTGGAGCTCCACATGGTGATGACGACGACCTAATAAACCCTTTTGACAAGTTCTTTTCAATCCACTCCTTAAGGACCTGTAATTCTTCTCTTGACAGGCTGTAAATTGGTCCGAAGGGGGAAGTAAAACCGTCCTGGAGGGTGATTTTGTGGTCGTATGGTCTATGTGGAGGTAGTCTTTCAGCGATTACTTTGTCGAAAAGGGGGAGGAACTCATGGTATTCCTTAGGAATTAACTGTTCCAGTGGTTTCTCTTGGAGGTCCTTGACTTCTAGGGCCTTATTGATTTCGTACAGAGTTACCGCGTATACCTTGAGTTTCTCCTTCTTGTAGCGTCTCATAAATGGCGCTGCCGCTATTGCGCATATATCTAATTTCGGCTTATCTGATTCGGTTGTTTCCATATGATTGCCCCATACCCATACGCTCGAATGATGTTGACAATGTTTTTGACAGTAATCGCTTTCGAATCCTATTCTTTTCTTTTGAAACTTGACTGCGACGTCGTGAAGTTGTAGCCATGGCAATCCTAACACGATTGGATAGTGACCTAGCTTTGTAACGAACGCTGGTAATTGTTCTTGATGTCCGCGTATGCCTAAGTCCAATTTAGCCATGGTTGTAATTGTTCCTGACTCGATGGGTCTTCCATCTATAACTTCTAATTCCCTTGATTCTTTTAACTCTTTTTCTTGTAACTGATGATGGCGGACGAAGTCTTTGTCAATATATGCTATTCCAGTAGCTCTGCAGTCTATCAAAGCGTGGGTATCAATAATCTTGTCTTCTATTTTGAGTGAACACTTCACAACGAGATGTTTGCTTTCCATAGAAGACTCCTTTATTTCTGCGCTTGATATAGAAAACTGCGAAATACCAAAACTAGCATTAACTGACAAAGGAAATTCGTTTCCAGTACAATTGCCATCCTTATTGCACTGGACTAAACTTTTCCCGACTCAACTTCCTTTCCTTTCCCTGTTCCTGAATCTGCGTCTCCTTCATTTGCTGCTTTCCTGAAGGGTCATACTTCCGTTTGCCCTGACGCTGCTTTTAACTTCCTTGGACATGATGCCGCAAAATGCCTGCTATCCCCACAGTACATACATAATCCTCCTTCCCTGCGTCTCTTGCGTTCCTCCGGTGTGATCTTCTTTCCCTTGACTGCTGAGAGGTCCATTGGTGCGGGGCCATGATAACCTGCAACTGATCCTGCTGGTGCCGTTTCTGGGGCAGATGTGGTGTTGGTCGTTGGGTCGGACTTTTTGTAGCCTTCCCATCTTCCAGACTTTTTCTCTGCTGCACGCCTTTTCAGCTGCGAGTCTGGTTTTGAACATAGCTTGATAAATTCGACGATACTGTCTGGTACTTCGATACGTTGTAGAGAGTCTTTGAGTTCGTTGGACAGCCCTTGTCGTAACGCATCTAGTTGGGCATCTTCGTTCCATTTGACGTCTGCTACATATCTCTGGAACTCTGCGTAGTACTGAGAGAATTCGCGGTCTCGTTGCTTGAGTCTCAAGAGTTCCCTCTTGGCCATTTGTACCTTATCCTGGTCTTCGAACGCTAGATCCAGCAGGTCAACTAGGTCTTTCAGGGTGTCGAGCTTAACTTCCCCAGAGATCTCGTCACATCGTGGCATTATCTGTGCCAGTGCTACTCCTTTTAGGCATCCGACCGCGTACCTCAGCTTCTTTTGTTCTGTGTTGAATGCTTTCAGTTTTCCGGCGATCTTCAGGGCCAGTTGTACCTTCCACCCTCGGAGTTCCTTCCTATTTTCTCCCGAGAAGCTGGCAATATCATTTACCTTCTCTTCTCTTTCTTCCCTTTCCTGTACTTCTCCCGTCCTTCCTTCCGTCAACTTCAAGACTCGGATCACCTGCTGTCGGTTTTCCTCTGCTAAATTCTTGAGCATTTCTAATTGTGCTTGGGCATCTTCCAGGTTTTGTCTTAACTCCGCCAGGTCCGGATCTCTCTCTTCCAGCTGTTGTTCTAGATTCCGGATTTTTTCTTCCAGATCTCCATGACTGCACACCGGAATCTCTTCTTCCTTTGATGCCAACGCCTGCTGCGTCAGCTGTAACTCCTGCTTCAGGTTGTCCCTCTCCTGAATAATTTTCTCTCCTTCTGCCAATAATTCCGATATTCGTACTTCCGCATCTTTCACAGATTGCCGTTCCTTTTGTAACTCGCTCAATCTGCTGGTGGTCGGAAGTTGGGCTAGTGCTGTTAGCCCAATGTTGATGTCCTGGATGTGACTCCTGAGTTGTGCTTCGCTCATTGCTTCCGTGTTTTTCGCTGCAACATTTTGTAACTCCAGTTATAGTTCGCTGGTCAATGTGACATCGCGTGCTGGTCTTGGGGATTCTCCTGACATCCTGACTGTGATGTTGAGAGGCTGCTGGTCGATGTTGTCCTGGATGTGTTGAACTGCTGCTGCGATTTCTGCTTCCAGGAATGGGTTGACCATTTACCAGAAGAACACCTCGTGTTTGCTGGGTGTTGTTACAATGATCAGCGGGGTTGGTAAAGGAGCCGGATGTAATTCTCTGTCTACTCCCTTTCCTTTGTTTGCCTTCCGTTCGTTATAATCTGTCCACGAAACTAGCCTTTCTGTGTCCTTTTGTATTGCTTTGATCGTGGATTCTGATTTTGAAGATAGAGCTTCTACTGCTCTTCCGATTGTTGTGTGTGTGCCTCCGCAGTTATTTTCGCAGTAACAGGGTTCTTCGTGCTGGCAACTGACGTGGAGGCCGTAATACTTGGTCCAAAAGTTCTTGAACACTGGATCGTCGATTTGAAGTCCTCCTCCGTTGCCTGCGGCTTCCGTCAAGTAACTATTCCAATGGGAAACTGCTTGTGGTTCGTCCCAAAAGTATTCTTCGAGGGGTTCTTCGGTGTCGAGGATGATAGCGTCGATGCTATCGAATGCGTTCAGTGGTTCTTGTTCAAAATGATTCGTATTTCGACCAGCTAGGTCGAAAAAATTGATTCGAGATTGTTGGGGTTTGTTGCTGTCGTACTCTGGCATTTAAAACAGCGTGGATCCTTCGCGTCGATGTTTCCACAGGCACACAACACAGGAGTGTCTCCAAAAGCTGTGTACTGTGAGCTTGTTTTCGAAGTTTCCAACTGATTTAAACACGGAGCAGAGGGAGTTGCAAGGTCTGTGACAAAAATAACAGCCGCTTCGGTGATGATAGCGGCACATATACTGAATTATAACCAGTAGAATCGATTGTGGACTCGTTCTTCTGTCAAGGTTTCAAGGCTCGATGTTCTAGGGGTTATAAAAACCAAACTAAAATAGCGGGTATGAGGGTGCAGTGATCGCGGGTACTGCGTAACAGGCAAGAGACTCGAATTCCGGAATCACAGAAGTGAACAAAGGTTGGTGCCGAAGCTATTGATTGTTTTGTAGACTAGAGAACGAGTGAAGAACAAACCTATCCTCCGCAAATCCAGCATCCTTATATACAACTAACGCGACCGTCGTCACCTTTGCTCACTCGTTCCACAATACATCCAAACCTCACCCGACAATGTACGCAACCCTTTCAACTCATAACCCACGCCATAACCATCATGCCATATTTACAACGCAACTACTGAAACCTGTTTCCCTTCTTCGAAACCTGATTCCTTCCGTCGAAATCTGTTTCCCTTCTTCGAAACATGATTGCTTCCATCGAAACCTGTTTCCCTCGTATTTCTCATAACCTCTTCATCGATCCATACTCCTGCTCCGATCCTCACTCGACACAACCGTGACACTAGCCGTCGATGCTTATCGATGGTGTGGGTGTTTGTTTGCTAGCCATCCGAAAAGATTGGCTCTGGCATCCGAGACGATTGATAGCCGATGACATCTAATCAGCGACATCGCGGGTGATCGTATGTGACCCCGCTGCGAACTTGCTAGGTGTAACACTATCCCCTCTCTTAGAGAGTATGTCTTTGAACGACCATACTCCATACTAATCTGCCCTTCGTTGCCTTTGGCGAAACATGGTCCAGCGCGCTGAAATGAATTATTCAAAATCCTCGACATAGTGAATCCGCACAGACCATTTGGCTTCGACCACTTGCTCTGAGACATGCAAGCACAATCGACCAATCAGTTTGCTTACGTCCAGATGAGACATATGGCAGCAAGCAGAATCGATCAATCAGGTTGTGTCCGTCTAAGACACTTTGCTTTCTTTTTCTTTCTTTGATTTGGAAAATCTTGACCCTGTGTGCCCAAAACCAAATCGATCTTTCTCTTGGTTTGGAAAATATGACCCCTTGTGTTCAAAACCAAATCCATCTTTCTTTCATGATCTGGAAAATATGACCCCTTGTGCCCAAAAACCAAATCCTTCGTCAGGTGTCTTGCTAGCCGTTAAAAACCCTTTGTGGGGAAAAGGTACTAGCTCAACCGTTCATTTAATCCTGTTATCCTTCGCGGCCTGAGGATTCCGCCTGTGATACTCCTTCAACAGTCTCTTGTCATCGAAGTTGTCATAAGGTTCCTCAGTCCACTCTGCTTCTTCCGGATATCCCTTCCACTTGACCAGATACAAAACCCGTTTCCGTTCCTTGGTGTACTGGCTGCCCATGACTTCCTCAACTTCATAGCCTGATTCGTACTCGTAGCCGTCGACATCATAACCAAGCTCATTCTGCTCGCTGGCTGAAGCAAGCTCGGGTGTAGGTCTAGTAGGGTTGGTGGCGAGTTGCTAAGGTTCGATGAGTGATAAATGGAAGGCATTGTGAATACGCCATCGATTCGGTAACTCAAGCTTAATAGCAGTGGGCGAGAGCACCTTCGAGACCTTGAAGGGTCCATGAAGCTTCGCATCTAGTTTCCTAGATGGTCTTCGAGTTTTGAGGTTCTTCCCATTTAGCATAACTAGATCGGCAACCGAATACTTCGGAGGTTCCTTAGCACGCCGGTCATGGTACTTCCCCATTGTCTCCCGTGCCTGCTCTAAGCCTTTACGGCAGAGTGCATGCACGCTGGTCATCCAGTGAACGTAGTTCCTGGATGCCGGATTCTTCGCTTCTGCTTGGATGGGCCAATTCGTTCGAGAATCGAACCCAAAGTGTGCAAAGAACGGTGACATTCCCGTAGCGGTGGTGAGAGAGTTATTATAAGCATACTCTGCCATTGGTAACATCTCGGACCAATTGTGCTGCTCATGATTGCAGTAATTCCGCAGATAGCATTCCAGCGTTTGGTTGACTCTTTCCGTTTGCCCGTCCGTTTGAGGGTGGAATGGCGAAGACATCTTTAACCTAATGTCAAGAGCTTCAACCAACGAGGACCAAAACGAGGAGGTGAACCTAGAGTCCCGATCTGACACTATGTTCGATGGTAGACCATGAAATCTCCATACTTCTTTCAAGATGATTTTGACCAGGTCTGTAGCTCTCTTCTCTCCATCTTTCAATGGAATGAAGTGAGCCATTTTGGTGAATCGGTCCACGATTACCCATACCGATGAGCATCCGTCTGATACCTGTAATTCGATGATAAAGTCCATGCAAATCGAATCCCATCGGCGGTATGCTAATTCGAGTGGTTGTAGGAGTCCGTAGCGCTGCTTTATTCCTTTGGCACTCAGGGCATGAACGGACATAGTCTTCGATGAATTTCTCCATTTCTGGCCAAAAGAAGTTTCGTCTGACCAGCTCGATTGTCTTATCCTGCCCCATGTGTCGAGCCATCTTCGAATCGTGCTCCGCTTCCAATATCTGTTTCTTCAACTGCAGATCGTCCGGAATCCACAGCCTGCCTTTATAATAAAGGGCTCCGTCTTCGAATGAGATGTCTGAGCTTGGGTTACCTTCCATAGCTCGGACATACTCTTCTTACCATGCAGCATCGTTGTTAGCGGCGCTGACCACTGCTTCTAACAGCCATGAATTGAACTGGACTACTGGAATTGCTCTCAACTTTGCAGAAGAAATCGCAATCGGTTCGCCTCGTAACCTCATCGCCGTTACTTGTACTGTTTCTCCTTCAGAAGTTACCAACTGATCAGGTCTTAGAACGCGGTGGATAGGCTGGTTTTCGTTTTCTTTGGCACTACCTCCCCCTTTTTTAGGGCGGTACTCCGAACGCCTAGATAATGCATCCGGTTTCCCATTTGCACTACCGGGTCGGTAGAATATTTTAAAATCATATCCTGCCAACTCTTGAGCCCGGCGGGCTTGTCTCCGATTCAAGATCTTCGTAGTCGTAAAATATTCGAGATTCTTGTGATCTGTGAAGACACTGATTGGGTGAGCTGCACCTTCGAGATATCGTCTCCATTGTTTGAATGCGGATACTATGGCGAGCATCTCTTTGTCGTGGATTTCGTAGTTGATCTCGGCTTTATCCATCGTTCGAAAGTGGTAGGCTATAGGGTGCAATCGTCCATCAATGACTTGGGAGAGTACTGCGCCGATTGCAAAATCGCTTGCGTCAGTCTCAATCACAACGGGCCAAACAGGCTTGAAGTGTCATAATATGGGGGCCTCGGTGAAGTGCTTTTTCAGCATATCGAAGGCTATTTGATTTCGGGAATTTGCTTTGCAGTCAAACTTTTCGTTCGTTTTCTTGGTTAACTCTGTTAAGGGATGGCATATCTTTGAAAATCCTTCGATGAAGCGTCGATAGAAGTTTGCAAATCCAAGGAAAGACTGGACGTCCTTGACAGACTCCGGAATCTCCCATTTAAGAATAGTATCAATCTTGTCCTCTGACATACTGACACCTTCTCCCGATATGAGATACCCAAGGAACTCAACTTGCTTCTGGTGCCATTCGCACTTATCGGGTGCTATCGCCAAGTTGTTTTCTTATAATCGACGAAGGACTTCTCGAGTCAGTCGCACATGCTCTTCTTCATTTTCGGTATAGATGAGGATATCATCTATATACACTACTACTCCATGATCGATTAGATCTCGCAGGATCTCGTTCATCATATCTTGGAATATAGCTGGCGCGTTCGCCAATCCGAAAGGCATAACTAGGTATTCATAATGTCCATATCTCGTACGAAACGCTGTTTTCCATTCATCACCAGGTTTAATTCGAATGAGGTTGTACCCTGCCTTCAAATCAATCTTGGTGAAAATCCTCGATCCAGCCACCCTGTCTCTAAGTTCGTTCATAAGCGGCAATGGATATCGGTTCATAATCGTCACACATTTAGACCTCTGTAATCCACGCACATTTGTAAGCCTCTCCCGTGTGGCTTTGGAACGAAGAGTATGGGTGCACCCGCAGGTGACTTGCTAGGACAGATCTTTCCAGAATCAAGCATTTCCTTCAGATATTCTTTAAGGACTGAAAGCTCCTGTTCTGAGAGAGCGTAGATGGGACCCCACGGAGGTTGTTCTCCATCTTATAAGTCAATGGCATGATCGTAGGATCGATGAGGCGGAAGAGCATTGGCAGTTTCTCCGTTGTATAACGTTTCAAAGTCTCTGTATTGCCATGGAATTCGCTCTACCCAATCGATCTCAATTTCATGTGCCGCGTTGACATGCATTGAACCAATAACCCCGATCCATCGAGGATCAGTACCGAACTTCAAAATGGAATCGTCATATTCGATTGAGAACGAAGATACCGCTGCCTTTGTGCAATGTTGATGGCAGTGTTTCGACATAAATTGGAGCTTATGATTTTCTTCGGTAACTCCACTGAGTGCTCCATGCTTGACGATCCACCAGTAAGGTAACATGATATCAGACGAATCCTCCATTGGACCAATTTCGAAGGTTTCTTTGGTATAATGAGATTCATACCGCAGAGTAACGGGGAAGGTGTACTGCCAACCCGCACCTTCTACTCTTTCGCCATTAAAGTTTTCGACTATCTTTGGTTCCGTTCGAGTCACTAATGGAAGACCATGTGAATCGGCCCACTGTTTCGACATCATAGGTGTATCGCACCCAGTATCCAAGAGAACCCTTACAGGGATGTTCTTCTCGTCTCGAAAGCTTGCAAACATGCGTACTGTGGGTCTTGAACCCGTCTTAGGTTCAGGTGGTAATTGTTGCTTTCGTTTCTTGGGTACAGGCTGAGGTGCGCTGGCCGCAGCCTTGCGTTTTCGATCGTTTCGGTTGACAACCATATTGAACTGCCTTTCAACACAGCTCCGGCCGCAATGGGTCGTGGTTGTGATTGATGCGTAGGTAAATGAGGTTTGAGTGAGTATGCTCGATTGGTAATCGTTTTGTCACTAGTCACGCTTGGATGCTATATGACCAGCATATTTCGAGTATTGAACTCATCCTCAGGCACCCTCTCTCGAACAGCAGAAAAGAAAGTATATTAAATATCGAAAACCAATAAGCACTACCAATGACCGCATTGGCAAATCCAAAAGGAACATAGATGTCTATACCAACGTAAATCTCAAAGAACATAGGAATGACCCCAATCCTTTGTCCCAATGCAAATATGAATATCTGTACTCATATATACAAAAGCCAGAGGTGTCTGTACCTCATAGAGCATAGGAATGACCGCAATCCTTAGCCTTAATGCCTATACCGATAGACCCAAAGAAAAGACAAAAGAAACTCGTTTCAATCATCAATTTCCATACCGTCGGAGTCATGCTCATAGAACACTCGGGAACTAGAGCTGCTGTTGATTTCGTAATTCGATTAGCCAGACTACTTGGCTTAATCTTTGAAGGAGAGGTTAAGAACACTCATCGATGCTCCTTAGAACCGCAGCGCTTACACTCTTCACGCTGTGCTCTAGTTTCCAACCACGAATCCGGAATGCCTTTTTAGCGCTACGCCCTTGTCCGTATTGACAGGCTTAGGATTTTTCTTCTTCATTCGAGGTTTCTTGGAGTCTGAACCTTTCCCAAAGTTCTTTCCTTGATCCCCCTTGTCACCATCATCATTACGCTCCGTTTTATTATTCTTCTTATCTTTCGGTTTGTGATCATTATGATGGTGTTTGTTCTTCTCTTCCAGGCGTCTCTCATAAGCGTGGCCGACTTGTCGAAGCAGCAGTTCGTATTCTGCATCATCGTTTGGTGTATGCTTCGAGAAGGATAACCGATCCTTAAGGTCTTGGTTGAGGCCACTGTGCAGAGCTTCTCGCCATGCAATTCCTGATAAGCAGACCTGGTAGTTCAGGGCCTCCATCTTTACGATGTAATCCTGAATGTCTGCCTCGTACTGCAAGTCCTTCATCTTTCGGAGGTATTCTTTTTCTTCCTCCGTATCGATGAACCGTTCCTCCTGGCGGTGGTTGTGGGAAAGTCATCTCCGGCGCCGGAATCAGAGGAGCTAGAGCTGATCGAGCTGAAGCTAGAAGACTCGGAGCCACCTGGATGTGGGTCTCCTCCAACGCCTCCTGCGCCGTCTCCATTGCCCTCAGGCGTAGGAGTCATAGCATCTCTGATCCAGATTCCCCCGTCCTACCTGACGGTGGACCGAATGCGGAATCGTTCGGCATCCAGTGTCGTGTCTCCTTCCTTTGGTCCGATAACTGACCTAGCCAGGGAGCGTGCGGATCGTTTCATCCGTTCATTCGAGAGCTTGGTTCGCAGAGCTCTGGTGAATTTTTCGAAACCTCCTTTCAAAGTCCTTCTTTGTCTTCCGTACTGCAGCCTTTCTTTCCCTCTTATCGAGTAAATCGGAGAGGGTGTTCCAAGCCTTTCCTGACCGCAGAATATGCTCGCCGAGAGCCGCTCGTAGGCATTCGTAGGCTTCGGTGGACAAGGCTTCAGTGGACTGGGCTTTCATCACAGCAAGTACTGCTTGGATGTTAGCCGCAAAGACTTTGAGATTGGATAATGATATCGGAATGTTTTTCAAACTGCGCCCTTTCCATCATTTCCACTTTTAGGCAAAAAGCATCGTATGTCTTGTTCTCCCTGGTGACTAGGCCTTTGTACGGCTGGGGCAACTCAGGTAGTGTCGTTTGGATTTCGAAAATTGTTTCCCCTGCTTCCTGGATGAGAACGTTCATCCGTTTCAATTCCCCATTGATTCCGTTTCAACAGGTGGATAACCCAGTCTGGTAAGTCTTTCTTCGTATTAGGCTGGTATTCCGTCACCTGCTTTCCTTATCGCAAGATAGAATCGACGCATTCTCTTCTGACCACCGTGTAGGCCTCTGCCATGCTGGTATCTGATCCTGCTCCCTCTCCTGCCATTATAAGACCACCAAACAATGCACGGCCAGAGATTTGGCTGAGTGAGGAATTAGGAACCGAGCCTTAGCCTCACGCTGAAGCTGTTTCAATGGCTCGTAGTCTGGGGCGTAATTCCTATTCTTCGATATCGAAGGCTGTGAAGTCCCTCGTGACAATTCGGAATTTTCGAACGGCAAAGTCTTGCGCTGACTCTTCTTCTTGTCTAATGGGTTTTGCAGTTTCCTTGAGCTCGATAAAATCTCGGCCGCCTCGATAGTAGAGATAGTCTTCTTTTCTATGTCCGAAGATGTTAACTGATCTCTCAGAACTGGACCTACTTTCACCGTTTGAGATAGAATCTTCGGGGCGTATGGTGTCTTCTTGAATGGATGGGATAACTGAAATGTTCGTTTCTGTACGCGGATAGAGGATGGGAATGTGTTGCCCATTGTGGTGGAGGTATGCCCAGAACGAATCTTCTGGTTCCTGGGCTTCGAAATAGGTGTCAAGGTCTTCTTGGGGGTCGAAGAAAATGTCTTGAAAAGTGTTCGAGGGAATTGGTTTAAAAACACAGAGGGTACCGATTCCGATGATAACGGAAAGAAGTCCGCAGACATAGGACAGCATCAAGACTGCTTGATGTGTATCGAAGTGGGTAAAAAGAATACCTTCCGCGGAAGCGTTTCTTTGCTAACAATATAATGTAACACCGGGAGCTTTGTTCCAGGTTTATCCGGTCAAAGTAGTATCCGTACTTAATTCGGGACTGCTTCGAAGGTAGGTTAGGAGGTTAGCTCGGGATGTGAGATCACTAAAAGATTCTGAACGAAAAGAATAGCTTTTCAAATGCGTATATTGTTATGGCTTGTTCTCCTCGCTGAGAAGGTTGATGCCTTTCTACCCTCGAAGAACCCAAGGTCTTTATACCTTCGTCTTGGCTTTCTAACAAATACTTCTATCTACGCTTTTCTCAAGAGCTCCAGCACCATAACCACCTTCGAACCAATGCTCACTCGTTTCGCAACTACCGCGGTCCTCCATCTCTTGATCCTCTATCGTCCTTATCGTCATTAGATTATAATCAGACTATCGGTATCCTTCATGACATCAAGCTCGCGGGCTTGTGCCTCCGGACCAGTGGTATCCTTTCGATCTAATGACCTCCAGACGAATAGGCCTCTTTCGATAGAGAGCAGCTTCGCTGTTCAGAGTTGGCACGTATTCTTAGGCCTCCGGCAGTCGTCGGCTTTTGGCTGGCGACATTCAGTTGTGTGCCGGCTGTTCGTTTGTCGTCGGCGAGCGTCAGCTTCTTGCCCAATGCCATTCAGCTGTTTGTTTGTTATCGGCGATTCGGAGCAGAAGCGACCGCGGCCATTAACTAGCCGTCGATGCTTATCGATGGTGTCGGTGTTCGTTTGCTAGCCATCCAAAAAGATTGGCTCTGGCATCCGAGACGAGTGATAGCCGATGACATCTAATCAGGGAAATCGCGGGTGATCGTACGTGACCCCGCTGCGAACTTGCTAGGTGTAACAGAAGGTGGTTGCTGCTGGGCTAAAGGATGGTACTCTCACAATCTCCAAAGTACTGCTATTTATATGTGTTCCGACTGGATGGCGAAGAAATCGGCTTTGGGAATAAGTCGGCTGGTTTGTGAATAAGTCGACTGATTTGCGAATAAGTCAACTTTGTGAACCAGCCGACTGATTTGCGAATAAGTCAACTTTGTGAACCAGCCAACTGAACAATGAACCTCAGTCGACTGGGAGATAAAGTCCTCAACTTTACCATGCAGTCAACTGTACTATAATATCAAACATCATACTGCACTAGCAAAAATGACCTTACGTGTAGCGCAGCTTATAGCAACCGGTTTTTCGAACGGCATTCCATAGGAAATTTTGCGGGTGGGCACTATGAACTCCTATGGACTGCGTGTGAACATTGGTACTATGATATCAATTGCACATGGTGGCTATAGAGCATGGGCACATGGGGAAATGGCAAATACGTGGGCATTGGCAACGGCTCAATCTGGTGATCTGCGCTGGGACACTATGAAGTACTATGGATCTATGTAGCTCAGTAGCAGTGTTCAAGTTCCCAGTGGGCTGGGCGGGCCAGTTTCAGCACATAACTGGCCAGGCTTGGGCCCGGCCAGTTAGGCTTTCTTGCTTTTACACAGCTTTTCCGGTTGCAACAATTATCATTTCACAGCCTTCTCCACCATACACATCATTGTGTACACGGCACTTTTATATTCTCTATCTATCTTGCTATCTATTGATGTAAACTCATGGTTCGCCAGGAAGCGCTCACTGCTCATGGCCTGCTGGTGGCTCTGCTCACACTCCGGCTGGAGACGGCATGGGAATGCTCTTGAAGACGTGAATGAAGTGCTATTTGAGAGCCTGAGGAGACAGCGTTGGTTGAAGATGGTGCTGCTCTTGGAGACGTGAATGAAGTGCACTTTGAGATGGAAGCAGGCTGAAGATGCCACGAGCTGGAGACAGTGCTGGTTGGAGATGGCACTGGTTGCAGACGGTGCTGCTCTTGGAGACGTGAATGAAGTGCACTTGGAGATGGAAGCAGGCTGAAGATGCCGGCACTACTAAAGCATACCACTTTATAGTACAGTCGACTGCATGGTAAAGTTGACGACTTTATCTCCCAGTCAACTGAGGTTCATCGTTCAGTTGGCTGGTTCACAAAGTTGACTTATTCGTGAATCAGTCGACTTATTCCCAAAGCAGCCGACTTATTCGCGAAGCCGATTTCTTCGCCATCCAGTCGGAACATATGCAACTCAGCACCACAGAACTTGTCACACTGCCACAAGAATTTGTAAATAGAAGCTTCTACTAGTTATCTTTCAATTCATAATATTCTAGGGGGGGGTTTAAGTGGGTGGCTGTGTTGTTATAAGCGACAAGGCGCAGCATACGCGAAAGTGGGCCCTTTCGTGGGCCCAATACCGGCGAAGGGATAGTAACACTCCCCCCTCTTGCTGCACTCCATGCAGTAAGAACAAAAAACAAAAACAAAAAATACATGTGCGTGCAAATGAATCTCATAGTACCCTCCTTAAAACCCTGCCAATTGATCAGGGAAAGAGTACTACCGTAGCCTAAGGATGACTAGTGTTAGCAACGGTTCCGGCCACGGTCCGGGTTGGAACCGTACTGAACCCGAACCGGAGTTAATTTCCGGTTCTAAACCCGGAACCGCACCTAAAACCGGCGAGTTTTGGGCCGGGTTGGAACCGGACCGCGGTTTCATTTTGCGGGTCCTTCAACTTTCACTCCAATTAAGTATTTGAGTTCTCATCGTATCGCGACATAATCTATACGTGAAATATGCAGTTTTATGCCTTTTTTAATCTCCCGTTTTCCGATGTGCGATTGGATCAATATTCGTTGAGTCGCTGTGAAATAAAGCCAAAAATCAGGCCAAAATCGCCAGTTTTCCGCAGCGACTCAACGAATATTGATCGGATCGCAAATCTGAGCACAGGAGATCAAATAGATCATAAAACTGCATATTTCATGTATAGATCATGTCACGATACGATGAGAACTCAAATACTAAATTGGAGCGAGAAATGTGGACTTTCGAGAAGCGGGTTATTGTGTGGAAACCGGCCCAAATGCAGCGGTCCGGGTTTTTGGTATGGTAAAACCCGTTGCAACGGTCCAGGTTCGGTCCCAACCCGGAACCGGAACCGAACCCGGAATTTGGAACCGTTACTCCGGAGGAGTCAATCTCCGCGTCGCCACCGTTTTCTTCGTTATCGCTGTTGTTGTCACCAACCTCCGTCATGGTGTCATCTTCTGGTTCTTCGAGTTCGGTTCTCTCGTGGTCCATTTCTCCTTCTGTTGTGGTGACTCCGTCGGGAAAAAAGCCATAGTTCGTTTCCTCTGTGGCCTGAACTCCTGTTGGGAACGAGCCGTAATCCGTCTGTTCGTAGGTGGTGATGGACGGGATCTCTGCTTGGCTGGGAGAAGATCTGTAGTTGGTGCTCTTTTGGCTGTCCAACTGATCCGTGTCCAGTTGTTTCGGTGCTTGGGATGACTTTTTGAAGCCTCTGTGCAAGAGACATAACACTGGCAGATTTGGACAATTGTCCGGGCTTGTGGGCTCCGAACAGGGACATTTTTGGGCGCTTCTAGGGACTGTTCTAGTAGAACAGCTGAATTCTGAAGCCTAAGAATTCTGAAGATATTCGATCTGATTGGATGAAAGTGGGCTTGGCAAAACTAAGTGGTGGTGTGGTGTGTTGTCGGAGGTATAATCCTCAAGCAGTGCCTCTGCTTCTCCTTCGGCAATATACCCGCCGATTAACGTGTCGAACACTGAGCCAGCACCCCCGAACTCCTCCAACCACCCTCTTGGTCCTCTAGTGCTACCACCGAACCTCCGCCATCACATCTCTCCGCTCCTACAACCGTACCTCCGCCGTCACGTCCCTCCGCTCCTACAACCGTAACTTACCTCCGCCGTCACGTCCCACTGCTCCGAAACAACGATTGACACAATCGAGTTTCCCCTTCCCTGAATCAACGGTGCCGAACCCAGGAACAAGGGCTACAGTGGTTAACAGGGCGAAACCGTTGTACAAGGACCGTCCACGGATATGCAGGCTATTAGAGATCAGTAACGACGACCACGCTGTGATGAATGACTACCGAGATTGGATTGAGAATGATTGCATTCGACGTGGCAAATCCCTACACTTCCCGGACGGATACAGAGAACTACGAGCTGGCGAGGTCGGTGACCGACAAGTGGAACCGACAGTATGGCGATAAGATGTTGAGAGCAAATCAGAGAGAAAGAACATAAGTGCTGAATTGTCTGAAGTACATAGAAGAGAAAGACAAAGCTTATATATGGGAATGGGCGTCATGCCCGGTAGGTGCCATATCCGGGGCCCGCCCGGAGCCATCATCCCCGGAGCCGAGCTTCCGGAGCCGGATGTCGTGCTCAAGTCCGGGTGGATGGCCGGTGCTCTCGGCTCGATGCCCGAGAAGACTCCGGCCATGCCTCCAAATGACGTCGAGAGCCTCTGAGCTAAACACCGAGCAGTGACATCAGTCAACTAGCGTCAACATGTATTCTAGTATGCCGCAATATTTCACTCAAGGCATGCAGTTCGCCAATGTTCTACGGCAGTTATATAGATAGCCTGAGCCCAATCGTGACTTTCGACTGCGGTCAAATCAATGCTGCAGGGTGGGTGCGAGTTTTATTATGACTGAAAAGCAAACATCTTCGGCAATCAATAAGCACTAGAAACAAGCCCCGTTTCACACACCTCCATTTCTGTACACACAATCCACCTCACTGATATAATCTCCATAGCAATCCCCGAAACCCACCCGCAACTAGTTCTTACATCATCTCCAATCCTTCTTGCTGAATAAACCTCCATAGCAAACCCGAAAAACTCCAGTGTCATCCCTTATACCAACTCCCATCCCTCGTTGATGATGGGATCCAAAGCGGCACAGACACACCATCTCCCATTATTGTCTGCTTGGTGAAAGAAGCCGGCCACTCCACCCTCATCGGTAACTATTGGAGCGCCGCAAATTCCATCCACAACCGCACCCCCAGCCGTGGGACCGACACTCTCAAATATGAATTCAGCACACCATATAATGCGCAGCGTCCCTTCGGGGTCTTTTTCGGGGTCGTTTTCGGTGCACATAAAGAGGCGGTCATATTGGCGCTGCAGAAAAACAAGCCCGGTAGTCATGCCATCCAATGAGCACCATTCGTTACCCACCTGTGAATGCTTGAGGAGACGTTTGGGCGATACGGCATCAAAATACCCAGAGTTAGTATATCGGAAACTGGAGTATAACTGTACAAGGGCAAGATCCAATGTCTTTTTGCGGTCCGTAACTTCCCCAATCAAGGTTCCGTCAACACTGGGGTGATAAACTTCCGTGGTTGGGAAGCCGTGCTCTGCAGCCGTGACTCGTTCCACTGCACCTTTTCTAAGTAGAACCCCAGATGTTGTTCCAAGTGATGCTTCTGCGTATTCACCGATATCCGTTAGTGAACCAGAAGACAGACGAACACCAGGACAGAGGCGAGCATCGCTTTGATGGAGGTATGAGGTATAATCCTGGATGCCGAGATCGAAGTTTGGAGTAATAATGCGTTCGTTAGCGAGTGGAACTTGAGTTTTCCAGTAGTTCTCCTCCGAGTGGTGGTAGAGTGTAGGAACTCCACCAACTATACCTGGCAATGAATGACGGCCGTAGGAAGAACCATCAACTTGCAATTCGACAACGAGGTGGGGACTGATGAAGTTAATAGCCTTGACCTTGCACAGCGGTTCGAGGGCTTCCACGACGAGTATCATCTCGTCTAGGCTTGGACTAACGAACTTTGGCAGCCGGACTTCTCCAAGTGGATCTTTCAAGCACGGATTTGAGTAAGCTGTATTATGCCAGATCGGTCTCGGGTTAACCTTGCTTCCCACTTCGACAAAGTGTGTAAGTGTACAACCAACAGTGAGGGGAACGGGTTTGGGCGGTGTATCGGTCTCAATGACCAAGACTGGAAAAGCAACCATGATAGCCGCGGCATTGTATGTCTTCTGTATATACGCCAGCTCATCCTTAGTAGGAAAACGAAAGTCGTGGCTATCCTCCACCCACAATGAAAATGGTGCAGTATCATGGATGTGGCGGGAGCCGTAGCTGGGAGCAGGAGCAAGGTGAGTCCACATAGTATTGGCTCTGCGGGTGGTGTTCCTGTCAAGAGCGGCAGTAGTAGCAGTAGGTTCGCAAGTTAACGGGTCATGAGGTTGCTTTTGTTTCTCTGAGGTGACTAGTTTGAAGGCGTCAAAACTCAGAGGAGTTTGAGGAGGGGTGTCAAAATCGACATATGGAAATAAGTGCCGAACGGTTTTAATTTGGGGTTGGCGTTGATGCACCACTTGGCTGGGAATGCACATAAGCGATGTCTCCATGCTGCAGGAGTAAATCGGGTGGTCAATCGATGCAGGGTTGGGATTTCGTCGGGGGGAGTTAAAGAGAGCAAGAAGCGACAAACAAAATGAAGTTTTGGAGGAGTAGCAAATAGAGGTGCTGAAACGTGGAGAAATGAGCACAAGGCAGTGAATTGTAAGGAAGATGTAGCTACGTGCGCCTATTTGATGGGGTGTGATGAGATATACGTTGCTGTTTATATTTAGTCATGGCGCTAACCCAAACCAGGATTTACTTGAATTTCAAGTTCGCACAAACTTGGGCAACAATTTTAACTCTAACGCTCTGGCCTGGCATGCGTCGTGTGGTAATGTTAACTGGCAACCGTCAGTTACTAGTACAGTAGTTGATCAATTTTGAAACTCATGCATCCAGTTTGTATTCTCATGTATCTATCTATGTACGCAGTGTCGATCTGCGTTTGCTGCAGACTGTGCTCGAGCGCACACGGGTGTGCATGTAGGGCCGGAGGGCCGGAAGTGTTTGTTTCGGGTATCTGGAAGGTTGTGGAACTGTTTGTTTGTCTGTTTGCTTGTTTGCTAGACTGATCCTTTGTTTTGGGAAAAGCCACCGCCTCACGGCTTGTTTTTCTTTGTGATGGCAACAGCATATATAGAGGGCTTGTCTGCTCTCGTGCTTTAGAATAGACGCAATAGACTCAACAAGTTTCATCCTCTCTACATCGCTGTGCATCTTGCCACCCACGCACAACAGTGCATATTAAGAAAGCACTGCAGCACAATTTGAGATGGCGATCGGGGAACTTGGAGGTGTACTTGGAGGCGGTGATCGAGTGAACTTAGAGATGCACTTACGTGATCGTGCAAACTTAGAGATTCACTTGGAGGCCATGATCGTGCGAACTTGGAGGTGCACTTAGAGGTGCTTTGTGGCGGTCGATCTGGAGGCGGTCAATCGGGAGGGAAGCGCGGCAGAAGCTAAGACTCTATTGGTGGGTTAACTCGTAATCGAGAGCTGACTTTTGTTGACGGTAGTTGACTGACGTCACTCGGAGACTCGGAGTCTAGCCCGGATCATTTGGCATCACTCGGTGATGTCTCCGGTGGCGGCTTCGCCGCCCCCAAAATTCGAACCGGCGATCCATATGTGTGACTATATTCCTACCATCCATCCATGCCAACTCTATGAATATTGGTTTAATAATGATGATTATTAGACATGAAATAATGTAATCATTGCTCTCTATTAGGTCGCATTGTCTAATCTTGATTTAATCCAGCCAATCTTTCTCTGTGGCCATTTTTGTGTTTTTTGGGCTCTGGGGTGGTTTTCATCAGGAACCCATCTGCTTGTATATAGGTCGGTCAGGCTGGCCACTACCCATCACAGTATACCGTATAAACCGCGTAGCAGAGGAATAGACGGCGTCGAGTTTAATTAAAGTTCATTGGTCGAGAGGGAATGATGGCCAAAGTGGAATTAACTTTACTCAACCTCAACCCTTCAAGTTCCCTAACTAAAGCCCACTGAGAATGATGCCGCTCCAGTTAATCAACTATGCGAGCTTCCTTTGGGGTTCAAACTCTGAGTCACAGCTATCCTCCCTTGAACCAGCAGTCAAGGTACCAGATTTTGTCCAACCCTGCAATCCATTGCAGCCTGCACCATCCTCTGCTAGAAGCACTCACCATACCAAGAAGATACGGCCTGGGCCAGTACCTCCTTCAGTAGAGAGTCTACACCACAAAGTATCTTTATTGCCACGAAAGAACCTCAGAAAGAGCTACACCCGGCACTTCCAAATGGAGGTTCTGACGTATGGTGCGTGCGGACAAGCGGAGGTGGTGAATCTGTGAGGAATATGACATCACAGAGGAAATCTAGAGTTTGAAAATAAACTCGGGGATCAGTTGAACTGATGGTTATCTTCAACACTCCAAGTTTATTTTTGTGGTAGATGTTTTGAGGAGCTAGTTTAAAAGACTTATAGAAGTGAATTTTGTATGGTTTATAACTGCGAATTCAGTTGAAGTGTACCCAGAAGTTTATCTGCACACTACTTGAACTTTATCTTCCAGTATTAATTTAATATTACTGGGGTTCATGCTAGGAAGCACTGCACCTATACTCTTGCCGGACTGCAGGAAACACTTCAACCTGCATTAGAATCGGTACCAGATACTCTGGTTTTCAAATACTGGCAACGAACACAAAGAACCATACAGGCAAGCTCACCATACACATATCCAGACTGACACCAAAGCTCACTTTTGCAAGGCCTACCGTGAAGGGCACAGCTTTGACGACAAAGAGTACAAAAAGCGGGTATACTCCATTCATCGGAGGGTTATTACTTCAGATTACAAAATAAAGTTGGATGAGTAGCTGCTGTTGTCATGTACGGCTTTGAAGTTTGAGGGTGCAGAAGCATAAATTGTTACCACCTCCGCTTGTCCGCACGCACCATATTTGCAGGAGGAATCTGAACCGGTATCTATGAAATTTTTTGAAAACAGTGTAACTACAATCAAGTGTGCCTGGAGGCGCCCAACATATAAAGTCCTGCTTTCTGCAATTTGTACCCTGGTAAAATAACCTGAATGTTCTATAGCAGCGGCATAGCCTTTCCAGTAGATGATAGTGCAGATAGTGAGCTTTCTATAAAGGGTCTCACCACTGAGGAGTTAATAATTGGACCCGATCATGAAGAACTTCAAGAAGATCATGAATTATGTGTAAGTTGTCACTCATTCGCCTCCCGGTCTCTGATTTACAGTATCTTCAATATTGAAAGAGTGGCTTTAGAGGATTCGGTTCCAGGTTTATAGTGGGTTAGCATCCAATTCTTTCGCTCCAATTAAGTTTTTGAGTTCTCATCATATCACGATATGATCTATACGTGAACGATGCAGTTTTAGGCGCTCTTTCACCTCACGGTCTCCGATTTGCAATCCAATCGATATTCGTTGAGTCGCTGTAGAAAACCCACAATTTAGGCATGATTTACGGCGTAATTTCACAGCAACTCAACGAATATCGATAGGCTTGCAAATCAGAGACCAGGAGGTGAAAGAGCGCCTAAATCTGCATCTTTCACGTATAGATAATATCGCGATACGATGAGAAATCAAAAACTCAATTGGAGCGAAAGAATTGGAGGCCAACCCACTATAAACCCAGAACGCACCGACATACTCACAAGTCGTCGACGAGGAACAACTAAGTCATGGCAAAACTGAAACGGCGAATTAAGTGAACAACCACGGCAGTAATCGACAAACAGACACCGGCAATCGATTCCTAGCATCGAATTGACCCTATGACGATATTCCAGGTACCTCTGGATTGTCCGAGGAGGTTGGGCACTTCGACAACGAAGCGAGCACGTGTCCGCGACGCGATGATCAATCTAAACCAGGAACGATGGCAACCACGGGAGGAGAGAGCCCCACTAAGGTAGCAGTTGAGGAGATCGGCGCCTCAACTCAGAGAGGAGACACGGAGCTGGAGGGAGCAGGAGGAATAGAAGCGTCGAAAAATATTATATATATAGTTGAATTCTATATAGTATAAGGAGAATTCCCTATGGCGTTGTTGAACCTTCACCAGTTCCCTTTCTGCTGTGGCCTGCTCATCCTGATCTCCGAAGGCTAGCTGCAATATTTCGATCAAGGCTTTCAGATCTGTGAGCTTGACACGGCCAGTGATACCATCGACGTCGGGTTGGATTTGAGCCAGGGCTAGTGTTAGCAACGGTTCCCGGTTACCCAGCTGCGGTCCGGGTTGGAACCGTACTAAACCCGAACCGGAGCTAATTTCCGGTTCCACACCCGGAACCGCACCTAAAACCGGCGGGTTTTGGCCGGGTTGAACCCGGCCCATCGGTCCCAATTGACAGGTCTTCGTTTTTGGTTCCAATTAAGTGTCCGAGTTCTCATTATATCACGATATAATCTGTATGTGAAAGATAGAGATTTAACTGCTCTTTCACCTCCCGCTCTCAGAATTGCATCGCATTGAAATACGTTGTGCGGCTGTGGAAACGATCAAAATACCGATAAAATCGCGGGTTTTCCATAGCGACTCAACGAATATTAATCAGATTGCAAATCGGAGACCGGGAGGTGAAAGAGGGCATAAAATAGCATTTTCACATAAAGATTACGTCATGATACAATCAGAACTCCTAAACCTAATTGGTGCCAAAGTGTTGGACTTGCTGGGGCGGGTTTTTGGTGAGAAACCGGCCCAATTGCAACGGTCCGGGTTTTTGATGTGGTAAAACCCGTTGCAACGGTCCGGTTCCGGTTCCAACCCTAACCCGGAACACCCTAACCCGGAACCGTTCTTGTGGGTTGGGACCGTTGCTAACACTAGCTCTCACACATGCTGGCACAACTCCATACGTTCGTGTCAGCGATCGGAGTTGTGCTTCTGCAGCCCTAGCGTTCTTCATGCATCGCTTGTGATGCTCCTTGAACGTCAGGTGGGTCTATCCAAACTCCCAGCCACCGGGTTGCTTCATTGTTAAATTTGACGACGCCGTTCCCAACTCTTATCTTTGCTGTTAGCTTCGGACGAAGGTGCTTCTTGTGGCCTTGTCTGAGCGTGAAGAGTGCCGCCTTGGTTTTTGTGGTGTCGAACTCCAGCCCGCCTTTCCGCCCAATCGATGCTTGTGCTGGCGCAGGTTTCGAATTTCCTAACGATCTGGTTCATGTCGCTTCCACCGGGTGTCTCCCCATGACATTGCTCTCGATTACCATTTCAACAGTCCGATCTGAGAGAAAGCTCGCCGTCCATCGTATGAGATCTCCGTCCATCTTCTTGCCCTTCATTGTACATTCGTGGGACGGTTATTGCCCGGAAGTGTTTGTTTCGGGTATTTGGAAGGTTGTGGAACTGTCTGTGTGCTTGTTTGCTAGCCTGATCCTTTGTTTTGGGTTTGTGGAGGAAAAGCCACCGCCTCACGGCTTTGTGATGGCAATAGTATATAGAGGGCTTGTCTGCTCTCTTGCTTCACACAATAGACGCAATAGACTCAACAAGTTTCATCCTCTCTACATCGCTGTGCATCTTGCCACCCACGCACAACATATTGCACGGTGATCCCGTCCCGTTTACATCCCGTGGTTCACAATAATCCACAGTGGGAGTCAGGTATACAACTAACGGTATGCTGATGCTGTAGTGGCTGATGGCTTGTATCAGCAAATGGTGTGCTTTCTTGCTTAGGATTGCCACGAGTTCAAATCCCGATGCATTCAGAGTATTTTTGCGCACTTTTTGGAATGCTTGTGGCGTACATACACACGCTGAAATGATGGTTATGTACACCACCAACGTGATAATAAATGCCATTTGGTGTAAAAGAGATGCATTGTCGTGTAACTATAGTGTAAATGCCCCCACGATATCGTGTGCATATACACCATAATGGGGTGAGTATCTCATAACAACTTCACGACAATGTCTTTTAACCACCATGCTGACTCTCACAACTGTCATTTAGCTACCACGCTGAATCTCACCACAACATGGTGTAGTTGCCCTTCTAGACCTCACTACAATGTGGTGGACACGAAGTGTAAATGCCACACTACTTTTCATGAGTTTTAAACTACATTAAAATGCACCCTATGGGCTTTAGTACTGATAGGTTACCATGAGAAGTCACCTCCCCGGTATTACGCTAATGTTGATATCTGTGAGTGAATGAAGTTGATACTGTGAATGTCAATACCTATATTCTTGCGTTTGCTAGGTAATGTAGATAGTTCTAGGGGCATTTCATATTAAGCTAGCATGCCAGCCCCTCATACCACACCTAGGTAGAGACTGGACGATTACATCGTCGTTGTAACTCCGAGATTCACACCCGAACTCAACACGATTCATGTTGAACCGACCCGAATGATACTCGTCTAGGTGCGTACGAAGGAGAGTGGAGACGTTTGGAGAAGGTGACACTCGCACTTAAAGGATTAACTCTGTGTCTACGTGGCTTGGAGTGCGAAGCCTAAAAGTCTTCGCGCCAAACACTGAACTAAGATACAAAAGGCATGACACGTCGTGCAAAAAGTGATACCCGTACTTAATAATCGCCTCAACAATTCACACCCGAACTCAACACCAAAAATCAAAAAAGATGCTTTCAATCACAGTCTATGTAGATAATAACTGCTTGGTAGTTACTATTCGCTATGCCGGCCGCACACCGGTAAATATCTTGTATATGTAATTCTACCAGTGGTTCTTTGAGGTCGTCCGAGAAAGGTCTTGGAATTCGACTGGCATACATATTCAACCTTCTGAAAATAAACCGCAATGAAAGATATATTAATAGATAGTAAGAAAGAGAGGAACAGCCTCGAGCACAAGAATTAATACCCTCCCCTGCCCCCTCATATCCCGCGTATAGTCCCAGCACAAATTACCTCCATTTCCCTACGTAGTAACTACAAGAGCTCCAATGGTGTGGGCTAGCCGAAAAGCGCATGCAACGCACTGCTGATCTCCCCTACACACTACCAAGAGTCTCTGCTGAATGGCATACATGTGCACCTCGGCTCTGGCATCATCATTATCAACCGTATCTGCCACCGTAATTTCGTTTCGGTCTTCGATATGGCTGGCCAATTCCGATAAAGAGTGAGCGAGCCGGAGACGGCCGGTAAAAGACAGATTCGTGCCATGGTTGCATTCAGAACCGACGACGATGTGTTCCGGCAGCGGGGGTACTACCAAGGGCAGCATTTGCCCCATAATCCACCTCGGAATCGGATTCTCGGCTTCATCGTTGTCCTTTTTCTTGCCCTACGCATAGTTAGCATTAGGGCTCCACAGAGTTAGTGGAATCAACCATACCTTTGCCTCGGGATCCGGCATCATCACGGAAGTCTTCGCCGCGTTCAAGCGATCCGTAGTCCTGACCCGCCAGGTACTCTGTGCTCCATCCGGACTACCTACCAGCTTTGTGGCGAGCGTCATCAATAGCCAGCCCACGTTTAGGATCTCCGCACCATGTCTCATAGCTGCAAATATCCCCACCATAACACCAAATAGCAGCTTCCCGAATCTCTTCGGCCACTTCCGTAACCATGGCCACCCACCCTGTACCATTATCCTCCAAAATGCGTCCCAGCAGTACTTGCCTTGAAAACTTCCCTGACAGGCCATAGAAATGACGATGAGTTTATCCCATCCGCTGAGCACATCATGCATTTTGGCACCAATATTGTCTTTGACCCGCGGGACCATTCCGCTCATAAGCCCAAACTTGACGAAAGAGAATTGCAGCAACTGCGCAGCTTGCCCTTCGTTGACGAGTCCTGTCGCAACCAGAAGCTCGGATCTGTAGGCTTTGGAGTAATAGCGTTTGGTAACTGTGAAACTGGTGACGGAGCCCAGCATGAAGTCCCATAGAAAACCCAGCGATTGTTGATTCCCCAGTTCGATGGAGGGGTATGTCCCCTTCTCGTTAATATACATGGGATAGTGAGTCCGCTCTGTGAATGTGTCGGCGCAAACGTTGGCTACCTTATTCCCGACCTTCAAGTAGAATTTGTGTTGTATGAATGCAAGCTTCATGACAACGTCGTCAACCCGGTCCATAACCCATGTTCCCCGTGGGCTGCTAAGATTTGAGCGTCCAGAGCGTCGAAGATGCACCTGACAGATGTTAGTCTACAATCACCGACATATATAACGAAAGAGGCTAACGTCTGGCTCCCACTGATGCTTATGGTTGCGTGCCATACGAACGAGGGGGTTGAGGTTAACCCGCCAGGTGTCCGGTTGCATAGGGTCAGACACAGCAAGAGTGTTTGCGCAGGAAAGAATGCCGGATACGATTTCGGGCTTCACTGATCCCACTTCAGTGCAGGAGTAAGAGGCCATCCGGTGTTCCTTGGCGTTGCGTATTGCGTATGAAATACCGTACCCCACCATCCCCACTACCTGAGCTCCACCCCCGACTAGTGCTCCTCCTCCTCCTCCGTATGACAATATGCCTCCGCATGACGACATGCCTCCGCATGACGACATTCCTCCACAGGACATGATGTGCTGCCGAGTTTGAATTAACTTTGGCGTGTTTGGCGCAAGGTTCAAATGTTTGGATGTTTGGGTTCCGAGATAGCAAATCTATTGGCAAGCGATGGAGCTACAGATGTATTTGAATCAATTTTTAAAGTTGAAGCTCTCGCTTCCGTAGCCCAATGAGCGGTTCCTGAATTGTTGTGGATAATTTCTTTTGTTACGGCTGAACTATCACCCAGCACTGAGGCTGATAATCATGTTCATAGTATGTGATGTTCTAGTTGTTGTTGTTGTTTATTCATACTGTATTTACTCTAGCTAGAGTATGACAGGGCCCTTGTCACCCCCGCCTCCGGTTAGATGGCGGAGCTCCCACCTACTACCCTTCGTCCCCGCTGACAAAAGAAATGTAAAAGACTGACCACCACTACCAAAAATCCCATAACAAAAGAAAAGAGGAAAAGATAGACACCACCGACCTCCATGTGATGTTCTAGTCAGTTCACGGAGGATGTCAGTCCGCGGAGTAACTGGTCAACCCGCGGAGTAACTGGGCTCCATGAACTGACCGGTTACTTCATGGAGTCTACCATGTTGGAACATATCAATCTGCACTCATCAAGGGCCGGTGGCGCAATGGTAACGCTTCCTTCTAGTATAGGAAAGGTTCTAGGTTCGACTCGTAGCCAGTCCATTCTTTTCTTGGTTTCAACATACCACAACTCCGTGAACTGTGACCAGTCACTTCATGGAGCCATGGAAGCACTGAAAAAAATGACAAAAGGTCGGTCTAATTAAGTCTGTGAGTATTTGTCCAATTACAAAGATATGTTTATGTCACATGCAAAATACATCGCTCTTTCAATTCCTGGCCTTTGATTTACAATATCTTTAAAATTGATAGAGCCACTTAAAAAAAATACCCAAAAAATGCCGAAAATCGATGTTTCCCACAAAAATTCTATCAATATTAGAGATATGGTAAATTGGAGACCAGTAATTGAAAGAGCGATGAATTATGCATATTTCATGTATACATAACTTTGCAATCAGAGTAATTGTTAATTATGGTTGAGCATAATTAGCACTGGTCAGTTCATGGAGCACTGATCTGACTTGTTCATTCATGGATGGTGGGACTCCGCGAACTGACCTGTTACTCCGCGGACTAACATTTTCCGTGAACTGAGTAGAACATGTGACATGTTTGCCGCCGGAAAAGTGCGTACCTGCAGGTAACGGAACCGAACGATGCAACCTATTTCGGCGTCAAAAACCAGCCTTCACTTCGCTTGGTGATACCAAAAGCTTGATTCAGTGCCCTCTTCGGCTAGTCTTGAATATTGGAGACCGCCAGTTCGAGGTCAAACTGGGTCGAAGTTGGAGGTGAAAAGACGCACTTGCTATAATAGCCATATAATTGATAGGAATCACAAAAAAAACAAGTGTCCAATTTATTGCATATACAGGTCTCAGCCAGAGATGAGCCTCGTATGGCCGGAGACGGTGTCTTGCATGGCCGGAGATGAGCGGAGACGGAGACGGAGACGGAGACGGAGCGGAGCGGAGACGGTGATGTCTCGTATGTCCGGAGATGACTGTCGACTCTGATACTGGCTGATGGCATTCAGCCATACTTGTACTCTCATATATATATGGCCTTATGGCCCTCTTAGATAATACACAATTAAGCTTCTCTAGCATCACTCACTTCAACAGGTTATGAGCCCGGCTCCCGCTACTATCTTTACATTACAATCTTATTAGAACCAAAAGAACCCTAACCCACTCACAACCATCCCTGCGCAAAGCCGCAACACCATCACCATCCATCACTCTCCATCGCCACTCCTAAACCTTCTCAACCTACAATATGCCAAACGAAACATTCAAAACCGATCACGGCAAAGTGCCTATGTTGGCTGAGGATAACTACCCAATCTGGAAGCAAAAAATCGGCCGAGTCCTCATTGCCACGAAAGCCTACGATATCGTCACCGGTGTCGAACTCCTCCCTGCCGGTAACGGTGTCGCCGTACATCTTCTGCAACAAAGCTGGCATGACCGAGCCAATAAAGCGATAGCACTGATATACCTCGAATGCCGCGATGAACTCCTTCCACTCATCGACGACATCGACGATCCAGTGGAGATGTGGGAATCACTAAGGGAACGACTCGACAATGCCACAACGACACTCGGTCGAACCCAAATCCTGCGGAAGTTCACTGCCTGTCGACCATTGCCAGACGAAACTGTCACCCAGTACTTTACCAAACTAATTGCCCTCCGCAAGAAGCTGATCGGCACTACTGAACAAATCACCGATGACGCCATGAAAACACATATTTTCACCACCCTAACTGAATTATATGGAACGACCATGCAAATCCTCGAACAGCGGATCCCCGCCCCTTCGGCCCAGCACTGTATGGATATGATACGAGAATATGCTGAACGAGCGAGCCTAGCCAAAGTGATTGGAGATGCATACACTGGAGCGGCTCTATACTCCCGAGGCGGAAATCGTGGCCGTAGCTGTGGCCGTAGCCTTGGCCGTGGCGGACGAGGAAACGGACGTCAGAAGCTCAAATGCACATACTGCAAAATGGACAATCATACCACCGAAGCGTGCGGAAGAAGAAAGCACACTGAAAACGACACAAACAATGGCTATACAAACACCTCCAGGAACGACGAGCAAACTTGTTACTACTGCGGTCTCCCAGGACACATCAAGTCTGACTGCATCCACTTCAAACGTACCCGGGATCAACGCAGCAAAGTCAATAAAGGCAAAGCAACCGCATCGCTTGCCACCGCCGGAGATCGCCACCTGCTCTGACTAGGCGACAATGCAATCGCACTCACCGCAGCCTCCGCTCCAGCTGCATGGGTCATCGATTCTGGAGCATCCCACCATATGTGCAATGACCGCACCAGATTCAACTCAATAAAGAAGCTTCATCAACCAATAGTTATTGAGCTTGGAGATGATGACAAAGTTACAGTAAGCCACCATGGGCTCGTCAATGTTTCACAGGGGTACTGTTACACCTAGCAAGTTCGCAGTGGGGTCACGTACGATCACCCGCGATTTCCCTGATTAGATGTCATCGGCTATCAATCGTCTCGGATGCCAGAGCCAATCTTTTCGGATGGCTAGCAAACGAACACCCACACCATCGATAAGCATCGACGGATAGTTAATGGCCGCAGTCGCTTCTGCTCCGAATCGCCGATAACAAACAAACAGCTGAATGGCATCGGCCAAGAAGCTGACGCTCGCCAACGACAAACGAACAGCCGGCAAACAACAGAATGGCGCCAGCCAAAAGCCGACGACTGCCGGAGGCCTAAGAATACGTGCCAACTCTGAACAACGAAGCTGCTCTCTATCGAAAGAGGCCTATTCGTCTGGAGGTCATCAGATCGAAAGGATACCACTCGTCCGGAGGCACAAGCCCGCGAGCTTGATGTCATGAAGGATACCGATGGTCTGATTATAATCTAATGACAATCAGGACGATAGAGGATCGAGAGATGGAGGACGGCGGTAGTTGCGAAATGAGTGAGCATTGGTTCGAAGGTGGTTATGGTGCTGGAGCTCTAGAGAAAAGCGTAGATAGAAGTATTTGTTAGAAAGCGAAGACGAAGGTATAAAGACCTTGGGTTCTTCGAGGGTAGAAAGGCATCAACCTTCTCAGCGAGGAGAACAAGCCTTAACAATATACGCATTTGAAAAGCTATTCTTTTCGTTCAGAATCTTTTAGTGATCTCACATCCCGAGCTAACCTCCTAACCTACCTTCGAAGCAGTCCCAAATTAAGTACGGATACTACTTTGACCGGGTAAACCTTGAGCGAAGCTCCCGGTGTTACATTATATTGTTAGCAAAGAAACGCTTCCGAGGAAGATATTCTTTCTACCCACTTCGATACACATCAAGCGGTGTTGATGCTGTCCTATGTCTGCGGACTTCTTTCCGATATCATCGGAATCGGTACCCTCTTTGTTTTTATACCAATTCCCTCGAACACTTTTCAAGACACCTTCTTCGACGCCCAAGAAGACCTTGACACCTATTTCGAAGCCCAGGAACCAGAAGATTCGTTCTGGGCATACCTCTACCACAATGGGCAACACATTCCCATCCTCTATCCGCGTACAGAAACGAACCTCTCAGTTATCCCATCCATTCAAGAAGACACCATACGCCCCGAAGATTCTATCTCAAACTGTGAAAGTAGGTCCAGATCTGAGAGATCAGTTAACATCTTCGGATATAGAAAAGAAGACTATCTCTACTATCGAGGCGGCCGAGATTTTATCGAGCTCAAGGAAACTGCGAAACCCATTAGACAAGAGGAAGAGTCAGCGCAAGACTTTGCCGTTCGAAAATTCCGAATTGTCACCAGGGACTTCACAGCCTTCGATATCGAAGAATAGGAATTACGCCCCAGACTACGAGCCATCGAAACAGCTTCAGCATGAGGCTAAGGCTCGGTTCCTAATTCCTCACTCAGCCAAATCTCTGGCCGGGTATTTTTTGGTGGTCTTATAATGGCAGGAGAGGGAGCAGGATCAGATACCAGCATGGCAGAGGCCTACACGGTGGTCAGAAGAGAATGCGTCGATTCTATCTTGCGATAAGAAAGCAGGTCATGGAATACCAGCCTATTACGAAGAAAGACTTACCAGACTGGGTTATCCACCTGTTGAAACCAAATCAATGGGGAATTAAAACGGATGAACGCTCTCATCCAGGAAGCAGGGGAAACGATTTTCGAAATCCAAACGACACTACCTGAGTTGGCCCAGCTGTACGCAGGCCTAGTCACCAGGCAGAACAAGATATACGATGCTATTTGCCTAAAAGTTGAAAGGATGGAAAGGGCGCAGTTTGAAAAACATTCCGATATCATTATCCAATCTCAAAGTCTTTGCGGCTAACATCCAAGCAGTACTTGCTGTGATGAAAGCCCAGTCCACCGAAGCCTACGAATGCCTATGAGCGGCTCTCGGCGAGCATATCCTGCGGTCAGGCAAGGCTTGGAACACCCTCTCCGATTTACTCGATAAGAGGGAAAGAAAGGCTGCAGTACGGAAGACAAGGAAGGACTTTGAAAGGAAGTTTCGAAAAATTCACCAGAGCTCTGCGAACCAATCTCTCGAATGAACGGATGAAACAATCCGCACGCTCCCTGGCTAGGTCAGTTATCAGACCAAAGGAAGGAGACACGAAACTGGATGCCGAACGATTCCGCATTCGGTACACCGTCAGGTAGGACGGGGGAATCTGGATCAGAGATGCTATGACTCCTACGCCCGAGGGGAATGGAGACGGCGCAGGAGGCGTTGGAGGAGACCCACATCCAGGTGGCTCCGAGTCTTCTAGCTTCAGCTCGAGCAGCTCTAGCTCCTCTGATTCCGGCGCCGGAGATGACTTTCCCCACATCCACCGCCAGCAGGAACGGTTCATCGATACGGAGGAAGAAAAAGAATACCTCCGAAAGATGAAGGACTTGCAGTACGAGGCAGACATTTAGGATTACATAGTAAAGATGGAGGCCCTGAACTACCAGGTCTGCTTATCAGGAATTGCATGGCGAGAAGCTCTGCACAGTGGCCTCAACGAAGACATTAAGGATCGGTTATCCTTCTCGAAGCTTACACCAAATGATGATGCAGAATACGAACTGCTGCTTCGACAAGTCGGCCACGCTTATGAGAGACGCCTGCAAGAGAAGAACAAACACCATCACAATGATCACAAACCGAAAGATAAGAAGAATAATAAAAGGAAGCGTGATGATGATGGTGACAAGGGGGATCAAGGAAAGAAGAACTTTGGGAAAGGTTCAGACTCCAAGAAACCTCGAACGAAGAAGAAAAATCCTAAGCCTGTCAATACGGACAAGGGCGTAGCCCTGAAAAGGCATTCCGGATTCGTGGTTGGAAACTAGAGCACAGCGTGAAGAGTGTAAGCGCTGCGGTTCTAAGGAGCATCGATGAGTGTTCTTAACCTCTTCTTCAAAGATTAAGCCAAGTAGTCTGGCTAATCGAATTACGAAATCAACGGCAGCTCTAGTTCCCGAGTGTTCTATGAGCATGACTCCGACGGTATGGAAATTGATGATTGAAACGAGTTTCTTTTGTCTTTTCTTTGGGTCTATCGGTATAGGCATTAAGGCTAAGGATTGCGGTCATTCCTATGCTCTATGAGGTACAGACACCTCTGGCTTTTGTAAATATGAGTACAGATATTCATATTTGCATTGGGACAAAGGATTGCGGTCATTCCTATGTTCTTTGAGATTTACGTTGGTATAGATATCTATGTTCCTTTTGGATTTGCCAATGCGGTCATTGATAGTGCTTATTGGTTTTCGATATTTAATATACTTTCTTTTCTGCTGTTTAAGAAAGGGTGCCTGAGGATGAGTTCAATACTCGAAATATGCTGGTCATATAGCATCCAAGCGTGACTAGTGACAAAACGATTACCAATCGAGCATACTCACTCAAACCTCATTTACCTATGCATCAATCACAACCACGACCCATTGCGGCCGGAGCTGTGTCGAAAGGCAGTTCAATATGGTTGTCAACCGAAAAGATCGAAAACGCAAGGCTGTGGCCAGCGCACCTCAACCTGTACCCAAGAAACCAAAGCAACAATTACCACCTGAACCTAAGACGGGTTCAAGACCCACAGTACGCATGTTTGCAAGCTTTCGAAACAAGAAGAACGTTCCTGTAAGGGTTCTCTTGGATACTGGGTGCGATACACCTATGATGTCGAAACAGTAGGCCGATTCACATGGTGTTCCATTAGTGACTCGAACGGAACCAAAGATAGTCGAAAACTTTAATGGCGAAAGAGTAGAAGGAGCGGGTTGGCAGTACACCTTCCCCGTTACTCTGCGGTATGAATCCCATTATACCAAAGAAACCTTCGAAATTGGTCCAATGGAGGATTCGTCTGATATCATGTTACCTTACTGGTGGATTGTCAAGCATGGAGCACTCAGTGGAGTTACCGAAGAAAATCATAAGCTCCAATTTACGTCGAAACACTGCCATCAACATTGCACAAAGGCAGCGGTATATTCGTTCTCAATCGAATATGACGATTCCATTTTGAAGTTCGGTACTGATCCTCGATGGATCGGGGTTATTGGTTCAATGCATGTCAACGCGGCACATGAAATTGAGATCGATTGGGTAGAGCGAATTCCATGGCAATACAGAGACTTCGAAACGTTATACAACGGAGAAACTGCCAATGCTCTTCCGCCTCATCGATCCTACGATCATGCCATTGACTTAAAAGATGGAGAACAACCTCCGTAGGGTCCCATCTACGCTCTCTCAGAAAAGGAGCTTTCGGTCCTTAAAGAATATCTGAAGGAAATGCTTGATTCTGGAAAGATCCGTCCTAGCAGGTCACCCGCGGGTACACCCATACTCTTCGTTCCAAAGCCACACGGGAGAGGCTTACGATTGTGCGTGGACTACAGAGGTCTAAATCGTGTGACAATTATGAACCGATATCCATTGCCGCTTATGAACGAACTCAGAGACAGGGTGGCTGGATCGAGGATTTTCACCAAGATTGATTTGAAGGCTGGGTACAACCTCATTCGAATTGAACCTGGTGATGAATGGAAAACAACGTTTCGTACGAGATATGGACATTATGAATACCTAGTTATGCCTTTCGGATTGGCGAACGCGCCAGCTACATTCCAAGATATGATGGACGAGATCCTGCGAGATCTAATCGATCATGGAGTAGTAGTGTATATAGATGATATCCTCATCTATACCGAACATGAAGAAGAGCATGTGCGACTGACTCGAGAAGTCCTTCGTCGATTACAAGAAAACAACCTGGCTATAGCACCCGATAAGTGCGAATGGCACCAGAAGCAAGTTGAGTTCGTTGGGTATCTCATATCGGGTGAAGGTGTCAGTATGTCAGAGGACAAGATTGATACTATTCTTAAATGGGAGATTCCGGAGTCTGTCAAGGACGTCAAGTCTTTCCTCGGATTTGCAAACTTCTATCGACGCTTCATCGAAGGATTTTCAAAGATATGCCATCCCTTAACAGAGTTAACCAAGAAAACGAACGAAAAGTTTGACTAGAAAGCAAATCCCCGAAATCAAATAGCCTTCGATATGCTGAAAAAGCATTTTACCGAGGCTCCCATATTACGACACTTCGAGCCTGTTTGGCCCGTTGTGATTGAGACTGACGCAAGCGATTTTCCAATCGGCGCAGTACTTTCCCAAGTCATTGATGGACGATTGCACCCTATAGCCTACCACTCTCGAAAGATGGATAAAGCTGCGATCAACTACGAAATCCACGACAAAGAGATGCTCGCCATAGTATCCGCATTCAAAGAATGGAGACGATATCTCGAAGGTGCAGCTCACCCAATCAGTGTCTTCACCGATCACAAGAATCACGAATATTTTACGACCATGAAGATCTTGAATCGGAGACAAGCCCGCTGGGCTGAAGAGTTGGCAGGATATGATTTTAAAATATTCTACCGACCCGGTAGTGCAAATGGGAAACCGGATGCATTATCTAGGCGTTCGGAGTACCGCCCTGAAAAAGGGGGAGGTAGTGCCGACGAAAACGAAAACCAGCCTATCCACCGCGTTCTAAGACCTGATCAGTTGGTAACTTCTGAAGGAGAAACAGTACAAGTAACGGCGATGAGGTTACGAGGCGAACCGATTGCGATTTCTTCTGCAAAGTTGAGAGCAATTCCAGTAGTCAAGTTCAATTCATGGCTGTTAGAAGTAGTGGTCAGCGCCGCTAACAACGATGCTGCATGGCAAGAAGAGTACGTCTGAGCTATGGAAGGTAACCCAAGCTCAAACATCTCATTCGAAGACGGAGCCCTTTATTATAAAGGCAGGATGTGGATTCCGGACGATCTGCAGTTGAAGAAACAGATATTGGAAGCGGAGTACGATTCGAAGATGGCTGGACACATGGGGCAGGATAAGACAATCGAGCTGGTCAGACGAAACTTCTTTTGGCCAGAAATGGAGAAATTCATCGAAGACTATGTCCGTTCATGCCCTGAGTGCCAAAGGAATAAAGCAGCGCTACGGACTCCTACAACCACTCGAATTAGCATACCGCCCATGGGATTCGATTTCCATGGACTTTATCATCGAATTACCGGTATCAGACGGATGCTCATCGGTATGGGTAATCGTCGACCGATTCACCAAAATGGCTCACTTCATTCCATTGCAAGATGGAGAGAAGAGAGCTACAGACCTGGTCAAAATCTTCTTGAAAGAAGTATGGAGATTTCATGGTCTACCATCGAACATAGTGTCAGATCGGGACTCTAGGTTCACCTCCTCGTTTTGGTCCTCGTTGGTCGAAGCTCTTGACATTAGGTTAAAGATGTCTTCGCCATTCCACCCTCAAACGGACGGGCAAACGGAAAGAGTCAACCAAACGCTGGAATGCTATCTGCGGAATTACTGCAATTATGAGCAGGACAATTGGTCCGAGATGTTACCAATGGCAGAGTATGCTTATAATAACTATCTGACCACCGCTACGGGAATGTCACCGTTCTTTGCAAACTTTGGGTTCGATCCTCGAACGAATTGGACCATCGAAGCAGAAGCAAAGAATCCGGCATCTAGGAACTATGTTCACTGGATGACCAGCGTACATGCACTCTGCCGTAAAGGCTTAGAGCAGGCACGGGAGACAATGGGGAAGTACCATGACCGGCGTGCTAAGGAACCTCCGAAGTATTCGGTTGGCGATCTAGTTATGCTAAATGGGAAGAACCTCAAAACTTGAAAACCATCTAGGAAACTAGATGCGAAGCTTCATGGACCCTTCAAGGTCTCGAAGGTGCTCTCGCCCACGCTATTAAGCTTGAGTTACCGAATCAATGGCGTATTCACAATGCCTTCCATGTATCACTCATCGAACCTTATCGACTGCCACCAACCTACTAGACCTACACCGGCTTGCTTCAGCCAGCGAGCAGAATGAGCTTGGTTATGATGTCGATGGCTACGAGTACGAAACAGGCTATGAAGTTGAGGAAGTCATGGGCAGCCAGTACAGCAAGGAACGGAAACGGTTTGTATCTGGTCAAGTGGAAGGGATATCCGGAAGAAGCAGATTGGACTGAGGAACCTTATGAAACTTCGATGACAAGAGACTGTTGAAGGAGTATCACAGACGGAATCCTCAGGCCGCAAAGGATAACAGGATTAATGAACGGTTGAGCTAGTACCTTTTCCCCACGAAGGGTTTTTAACGGCTAGCAAGACACCTGACGAAGGATTTGGTTTTTGGGCACAAGGGGTCATATTTTCCAGATCATGAAAGAAAGATGGATTTGGTTTTGGGACAAGGGTCATATTTTCCAAACCAAGAGAAAGATCGATTTGGTTTTGGGCACACGGGTCAAGATTTTCCAAATCAAAGAAAGAAAAGAAAGCAAAGTGTCTTAAATGGACGCAACCTGATTGATCGATTCTGCTTGCTGCCATATGTCTCATCTGGACGTAAGCAAACTGATTGGTCGATTGTGCTTGCATGTCTCAGAGCAAGTGGTCGAAGCGAAATGGTCTGTGCGGATTCACTATGTCGAGGATTTCGAATAATTCATTTCAGCGCACTGGACCATGTTTCGCCAAGGCAACGAAGGGCAGATTAGTATGGAGTATGGTCGTTCAGAGACGAACTCTCAAAGAGAGGGGTAGTGTTACACCTAGCAAGTTTGCAGCGGGGTCACGTACGATCACCCGCGATTTCCCTGATTAGATGTCATCGCTATCACTGTCTCGGATGCCAGAGCCAATCTTTTCGGATGGCTAGCAAACGAACACCCACACCATCGATAAGCATCGACGGCTAGTAATGGCCGCGGTCGCTTCTGCTCCGAATCGCCGATAACAAACAAACAGCTGAATGGCATCGGCCAAGAAGCTGACGCTCCCAACGACAAACGAACAGCCGCAAACAACTGAATGGCGCCAGCCAAAAGCGACGACTGCCGGAGGCCTAAGAATACGTGCCACTCTGAACAGCGAAGCTGCTCTCTATCGAAAGAGGCCTATTCGTCTGGAGGTCATCAGATCGAAAGAATACCACTGGTCCGGAGGCACAAGCCCGCGAGCTTGATGTCATGAAGGATACCGATGGTCTGATTATAATCTAATGACAATAAGGACGATAGAGGATCGAGAGATGGAGGACCGCGGTAGTTGCGAAATGAGTGAGCATTGGTTCGAAGGTGGTTACGGTGCTGGAGCTCTAGAGAAAAGCGTAGATAGAAGTATTTGTTAGAAAGCGAAGACGAAGATATAAAGACCTTGGGTTCTTCGAGGGTAGAAAGGCATCAACCTTCTCAGCGAGGAGAACAAGCCTTAACAATATACGCATTGAAAAGCTATTCTTTTCGTTCAGAATCTTTTAGTGATCTCACATCCCGAGCTAACCTCCTAACCTACCTTCGAAGCAGTCCCGAATTAAGTACGGATACTACTTTGACCGGGTAAACCTGGAGCAAAGCTCCCGGTGTTACAAGTACGAAGTCAATGAACTCTACACCCCCACGTTCCGACTCTCTCTTCTCTCCATCAATCAATTGGACACAGCCGGATACACATCCACATTTGGACGTGGAATGTGCTCCATATCATCTCCATTAATCACCATCACTGGCAATCGGGTCAATGATCTCTATATCATATCTCTCGCAACTGCACTCACTTCGGCAGTACCAAGTGTGCCTACGACGTCCTCATCAAGAAGGAGGAAGACGAAGAGAGAAAGAGCACCACCGAGCGCACATAACACCGTACCTCAAAATCCACATTCCACTGTACCTCAAAATTCACATACCACTGTATTTCTAAAGCCCACTCAGAAGCCTCTCACAATCTTAGAATCACGACTGTGGCATCGGCGCCTAGCCCATATTCATCCTATTGCCCTACGATCTCTCATTGATGGATATACGAAAGACGACTCAATGTTCACAGCATGCATCCAAGCCAAGCACAAACAGAGGATCATCAAAGTCAAAACCATGCGCACTACTGAACCATTCGAACTTATACATTCGGATGTGTGTGGACCATTCTCCACGCCCACCTCCGCTGGCCACCGCTATTATATATCATTCATCGACAATTATTCACGCTACACCTCTGTTTGGGTCCTCCCAAATAAAAAATGGGAAACATGCACCTCAGCCTACCAATCGTTCCAGGCCCGAGTTGACTCCATGGGCTACGAAGTGAAATGCTTCCGATGTGATAATGGCCGCGGAGAATACGGCAACAAAACCTTCTGGCTGGTGCTCGCTGCTTGTGGTACAACATACGAACCATGCCCTCCCTATGCCCACCATCAGAATGGGGTTGCCGAACACATGATCCAGACCATCACCGAGACAGCACGATCTATGATGATTGACTCCCAGGTGCCAGTCGATTTTTGGGGCGAAGCAGTCAATACCGCAGTCTACCTGCATCAGCGAACTCCAAACGAAGGCCTAACCAAAAGAGACGATCGCGACGGCTATCAAGCACCATACTCGACTCCATATGAGATGCTGTATGCATTTGGCAAGCCTACTCATGACAATGACGGCAATAAGATATCGTACAAAGCCCCTCTTCACCATCTCCGACGATTCGACTGCTATGCCAGTCGACGTATTCCTGAACCGCAACGCCGTGGAAAATTCAGCCCAAGATCCAAGCCATGCATGATGGTCGGTTATGTGCACGATTCGACTATACTTTTGTGACACCGGGAGCGTTACTCCAGGTTCACCGGTCAAAGTGGTAGCCGGTTCGGGACTTGCTTCGATTGCGGCGGGTTAGGAGCTTCGCTCAGGATGTGGAAATAACTAAAAGATTCACAACGAAAAAAATGGCTTTCCAAATGCATATATTGTTAAGGCTTGTTCTCCTCGCTGAGAAAGTGATCGATGATCTGATGCCTTTCTACCCTCGAAGAAACCGAAGGTCTTTATACCTTCGTCTTTGCTCTTAACTGCTATGTACACTCTTTACTCTAGAACTCCCGTACCTCAACTACTTTTGCAACTACCGCCGGTCATTCGAGCCAATGCCCTTAACTTCACAACTACTGCAGAACTCTATCGCCCGGGCCCACCGTATCTTTACCGTTAATAGATTATACTCGGACCGCTGGTATTCTTTATGGCATTAACTCCGCGGTTCCTGCCTTCCAGACCGGTGGTATCCTTTCGATCTAATTAACCTCCAGACAAACAGGCTGCGTTCGATAGAGTAGCTTCGTTGTATGGCGCGGCGCATGCTTTTAGCTTTCGTTGGGTAAAGAGTAGCTTTCTCTAGCTTTCGTTGCGTAGAGATTAGCTTTCTCTAGCTTCGTTGTTCGAAGCGGTGCGTTCTCTAGCTTTCGTTGCGTAGAGAGTTTCGGAGCGATGTATACTCTAGCTTTCGTTGCATGGAGAGTTTCGGAGCGACTCTATTCTTGCTTCGCTCTGGCCAGAGCGGTGCACTCTAGATTCGTCCACCAGAGAGAATCTTCGCTGGTCGAGAAGCGTCACTGGTCGAGAAGCGTCACTGTTCGAGAAGCTTCGCTGTTTGAGAACTTCGCAGTTCGAGAAGCTTCACTCTGGCCTCCGAGACTAGTGACAGCCGATGCCGTCGCGAGTGATCGTGTGTGTCCCCGCTCCGAGGGTATTATGTTAGGTGTAACAGTACCCCCTCTCTTAGAGAGTTCGTCTCTGAACGACCTTATTGCTCCTTGCCTTTCGGTGATGTATGATCCAGCGCGCCCAAGAAGTGCTTTCGAGATCCACTAAGTTAGTGGGCCCGCACAGACCATTTCGCTTCGACCTTTGCTGAGACATGCAAGCAAAGTCGACCAATCAAGTTGCTTACGTCCATCTGAATCATGGCAGCAAGAAAAGTAGGCCAATCAGGTTGCTTGCGTCTTTTGCTTTCTTTTTCGTATGATGATCTGGAAAAATCGTGACCCCGCGTGCCCGTAAAACCACAATCATCCTCTTCTTGATCTGGAAAAATCATGACCCCTTGTGCCCTGAAAACCAAACCCATCCGTCATTTATGATCCTCTTGATTCGGTAAAATATGACCCCTTGGGCCCAAAAAACCCAATCCTTCGTCAAGTGTCTTCCTAGCCGTTAAAAACCCTTCGTGGGGAAAAGGTACTAGCTCAACCTTCTGATCCTGCTATCCTTCGCGGCTTGAGGATTTCGCTTATGATACTCCTTCAATAACCTTTTGTCCTCGAAGTTCTCATAAGGTTCCTCAGTCCAATCTGCTTCCTCCGGATATCCCTTCCACTTGACCAGGTATACAACTCGTTTCCGTTCTTTGCTATACTGGCTGCCCATGACTTCCTCAACTTCATAGCCTGTTTCGTACTCGTAGCCATCTACATCGTAACCAAGCTCGTTCTGCTCACTGGCGGAAGCAAGCTCGGGTGGAGATCTAGTAGGGTTGGTGGCAAGTCGGTACGGTTCGATGAGTGATACATGAAAAGCATTGTGAATTCGCCATCGATTCGGTAACTCAAGCTTAATAGCGGTAGGCGAGAGCACCTTCGAGACCATGAAGGGTCCGTGAAGCTTCGCATCAAATTTCTTAGATGGCCTTCTAGTTTTGAGGTTCTTCCCACTCAGCATAATTAAATCGCCAACCGAATACTTCGGAGGTTCTTTAGCACGTTTATCGTGGTAGTTCCCCATTGTCTCCCGTGCATGATCTAAGCTCCTACGGCAAAGTGTATGCACGCTGGTCATCCAGTGAACATAGTTCTTAGATGCCGGATTCTTTGCTTCTGCTTCGATGGGCCAATTCATTCGAGGATCGAACCCAATGTTTGCAAAGAATGGTGACATTCCCGTTGCAGTGGTGAGAGAGTTATTATAGGCATACTCTGCCATCGGTAACATCTCAGACCAATTATCCTGCTCGTAATTGCAGTAATTCCGCAGATAGCACTCCAGCGTTTGGTTGACTCTTTCCGTTTGCCCATCCGTTTGAGGGTGGAATGGCGAAGACATCTTTAATCTAATATCAAGAGCTTCGACTAGAGCTTTCCAGAATGCGCAGGTGAACCTAGAGTCAGGATCTGACACTATGTTCGATGGTAGGCCATGAAATCTCCATACTTCTTTCAGGAATATTCTGACCAAGTCCGTAGCTTTCTTCTCACCATCTTTCAATGGAATGCAGTGGGCCATTTTGATAAAGCGATCGACGATAACCCATACCGATGAGCACCCGTCTGACACTGGTAGATCGATAATGAAATCCATAGAAATTGAATCC